>CAMOHE010045108.1:56325-73340 GCA_946598075.1 Artocarpus hirsutus | reverse complement strand
AAATGGAATCATAAGTAGTTATCAAACGTGGCATTTTCATGGCAAGTCTAATTTCAATCCAACTTTACTAAGTAAAGAAAAGCAATCTATTGTGGAGGATAATATGGAGGATGAAGACAATATGGCTGACATGGTCAATGATTTAGAAGAACACTTTGTGCACTGTCTGGATTTATTTGAGACAATGATGAATGATGTAGAGACACCAGTGTACGAGGGGTTTACCAATTTCAATAAATTGTCTGCTTTAGTTGGATTATGGAATTTGAAAGCGTTGGGTGGCTGGTCAAATTCTAGTTTCATAAAGTTGTTGGAATTTTTATGAAGGCTTCTACCAGAGGGTAATAAATTACCAACTAGTATGTATGAGGCTAAGAAGACTTTGAGCACTTTGGGAATGGATTATGAGAAAATTCATGCATGTGAAAATGATTGTGTTCTCTATAGGCATGAGTATGAGGACGAGAATTATTGACCAGTTTGTCAACAAGCAAGGTGGAAGAAAGGAAAGGAGCCAAAAGACGGCAAGAATGGAGTGCCAAAGAAAGTGTTATGGTACATTCCACCGATACCACATTTGAGGCATTTATTCAAAAACCCAGAACATGCCAAGAATTTAACATGGCATCATGACAAACGGGTGGATGATGGTATGCTTAGACACCCGGTAGATTCACCACAATGGAAGACTTTTGAAGTCGATCATCCCAACTTTAGTGCGAAACTAAGAAACATACATTTCGCTTTGTCGACGGATGGAATGAACCCACATGGTAACATGAGTAGTAGGCATAGCAGTTGGCCCGTAATACTTGTTAACTATAATCTCCCTCCGAAGATGTGCATGAAGTGGAATTTTTTAATGTTGTCTTTATTGATTTTAGGTCCTCACCAACCAGGCAATGACATTGATGTCTGCTTGGGACCGTTAATCGATGATCTAAAAATGTTATGGGAAACGGGAGTTCAAGTTAGAGATGCTTACCAAAAAGAGACATTCACACTCCAGGTGATGTTGATATGGATAATTAACGACTTCTCCGCATATGGCAATTTATCTAGTTATTTGATGAAGAGTTCTATTGGTTGTCCTATTTGTATGATGGAAATGTCTCACAAATGGTTGAAAAATGGAAAGAAAACTGTTTTTCTTGGTCATAGAAGATGGTTACCAAGAGATCATCGCGACCGCAAACAAAAGAAAGCCTTTGATGGCAACAGCGAAGAAAGAGACCCTCCGCACCCTTTAACGGGTGAACAAATATTTGAAATGGTACAAGATATAAGAGTCATATTTGGTAAGAGAAAGCGAGGTAAGGAGGAGATGAAAAATGATGGATCATGGAAAAAAAGATAAATCTTCTTTGAACTTCCCTATTGGAAGACACTTTTTGTTTGTCATTGCTTGGATGTTATGCATATTGAGAAAAATGTTTGTGAATCTGTAGTCGGCACATTGCTTGACATTCCAGGCAAGACTAAGGATGGTGAAAAAGCTCGGTTGGATCTTATGGAAATGGAGATTAGGCCTAATTTGTTTTCCGAGAGATGAGGGAATCAGACTTACTTAGCTCCGGCAAAGCACACGTTATCCAAAGTGGAAAAGAGAAAGCTCTGTGATTGGCTTGCTTCATTAAAAGTGCCAGAAGGGTATTCTTTAAACTTCAAAAAGTTGGTGTCGGTGAAGGATTTGAAACTTATTGGCATGAAAACACATGATTGTCATGTGTTGATGCAGCAATTACTACTACTTGATTTGCGGGAAATTCTAACAAAGGATGTGAGATTTGCAATTTCTAAGTTGTGCTCGTTCTTCAATTCAATATGTACGAAGGTCATTGATCCACTTGTGCTAGATTCACTGCAATCAGAGTTGGTGCAAACCTTATGCATGCTTGAAAAGTATTTTCCACCAGCAATTTTTGACATCATGATTCATTTAACGGTGCACTTAGTACATGAAGTTAAGTTATGCAGACCTGTGTATTTTAGATGGATGTACCCATTTGAAAGATATATGAAGGTTTTGAAGGGCTATGTGAAGAATCAAAATAGGCTAGAGGGATGTATTGTAGAAAGTTACATAGCTGAGGAATCAGTTGAATTTTGCTTCGAGTACCTATCTAATGTGGACACAATTGGGGTGCCAAAGACTATAAACATTGACGCTAGGGGACTATCTATGGGCAATCCTTCATCAGTAAGTCGAGAGGCGTGGGAGCAAGTGGGAGAAAGCTTGTCTTTATGTCTTGCACAATACTAATGAAGTGGAGCCTTTCATTGAGGTGCACATGAACGAATTAAAAAAAACATTCCCAATAAGAGCACACATCTATGGCAAGTGGTCCACATCAAAGATGGAGGCATGTCACAGGAGTTGAAGAACCTAGCTAGAGGTCCGTTGTCGGTAGTTACAAGGTACACATCATATTCCATAAATGGTTACACTTTCTACACTCATGAAAGGGATGAGAAGCATCCGGTGCAAAATAGCGGTGTCACTCTCAATGCAGAGGCTATGCATATTGCCTCCGCCAAGGACAAGAAGTCGGTATATGGGACCATGAACTACTTTGGTTTCATTGAAGATATTTGGGAACTTGATTATGGGGGATTATGCATAGCACTTTTTAAGTGCAAGTGGGCTGACAATAACTATGTTAAGAATGACGATGATGGCATCACGGTGGTTAACTTTAGAAGATTGGGATATAGGAATGATCCATTCATTATGGCATCCCAAGCAATCCAAGTTTTTTACACTACTGATCCCCGAGACATGGAGTTGTCTCTAGTCGTCCCGACAAAGCCAAGAATAGTTATCGATGGTAAAGAAGTTGATGAAGATTGCGCGGACATCCCTTCATTCACAAAGGGATTGCCACTGGTTGAAGAGAAAGATAATTTTGAAGATGATGTTTCGCACTTGCTTCATGAAGATGTGGAATGGATATGTATTGACAAACCAATGAAAAAAAAGGTTAAAAGATGAGCATCAATAATTTGTATATATGCCAATTTACTTGTAACATTTTTTGGCAATTTACTGCATTTTCAATCTTATGGCAATTTCTTTATATTGATCTATAGTTAAATTTCTAGTGAAAATAGAGATAAAGTATACATTCTGGGCCATTAGATGCTTAACACATGGGCTGGCCACCCTAGGCAGCAAAACTATAATGTGTGGAAAAAGGTTGTTAGACAATTTTTCTACGATGGTTTCTGCCAGAAACAGTCATGGTAGCTACCCTGTGACTCCAAAATTTGCTTCAAATTTTTGAAATCCGTGCCACCCACACCCATTATATGCGCGCCCATTCCTCACTCTCTATCACAAATCCCTCTTTCTCTCTCTCTCTAAAAACACCCACAATCTTTTTGACCCATTTCTCTCTCTCTAAAATCCAGCCTCCCTCCACCGCCACCATCTCCACGGTGCCGCCATTGGGCCCCCCTGCTGGTAAGTTCCCCCCTCTCTCTCTCCTCTTCCCCCTTCCTCTATCTCTCTCATCTTGCCTCTCCCTCTCTCTCTCTCCTCTCCTCCACCTCGCCCCTTCCCCTTCGGCCCCTCCCCCTCGCCCCCCCCCTCCCCCTCGCCCCCAGCACCCCTCGCCCCCCACCCCTCCCCCCCAGCCCCCCTCCCCCTCTCCCCCAACACCCCCCGCCCTGCTCCCACTCTCCCCCAGCCCACCCTCCTCCCCCTCGCCCCTAGCCCCTCTCCCCCTCTCCCCCAGCCCCGGCCCCCCACCCCCTCCCCCAAGCACCACACCTAGCCCCCCCCACCCCCCTCGGCCCGACCCCCCTCTCCTAACCCACCCCCTCGTCATGTAATCAATTATAAATGTGAATATGTGAATATGTAAATATTTGATTATGTAGAATTATGTCAATATATGAAATTGTGCATATTTAAAGCTGACAAGTAATTGTGCAATTTGTGGTGAATATGTCAATATATCGAACATGTGAAATTATGTGAACATGTACAATTTGTGAAATTATATATGTAATTGAATATTGTAAACTTCTGAATATGGTAATAAGTGAAATTATATGAATATGTGAAAAGTGTCTATGAAATTGTGCAATTATGAATATGTTAAGATTTGATTACGTGAAATTATGTCAATATATGAAATTGTGAATATGTGAAGATGGAAAGTAATTGTGCAATTTGTGGTGAATATGTCAATATGTCTAACATGTGAAATTATGTGAAATTATGTGAAATTATGCAATTCATGATATTAGTATGTGAAGATTTGAATATGTGTAGTTTGTGATTAATATTAGTATGTTTGTGTATAGTTTTTGAATACATTGCATAGGTACAATGTCTCGTGAAATCAATAGTGACTAGTATGAGAAGGAGTACAAAGGCTACACTTCATCTGCACTGCAATATAGCAAGGGCAACCATTGCAGTAAGCCACGAAGGCGAACCGAGTTTGATCCAAAAGTAGACTTTGAGCGAAGGGCTACATTAATGAAAAAAATTCATCGAATGAGAAAGAAAGGTTTAAGAATTGGAGTGACTTTTGATTCGAAAGGCCAACCAAAAGGCGCACCCGATCATGAATTAAGCAGGTGGATAGAAGTCCTTAGTCGAGAGCACGTTCCAATATGGACAAAAGATTGGAGGTCTAAGGATTTAGATAAAGTAAAAGATGTGATTTGGAGAGAGATATACGAAGCTTTCAAAGTTGATGATTGGTATAGGAAAATGGCTTTAAAGGTTTGCGGTGAATTAGCAAAGGGGTTCAGATCCGACCTCTACGTTACCTTCGTACAGCCATACCTTTCCATTCCGGAGGAGGATATAAATATATATAAACGGCCTCCTACGGTAGCACACTACTACCCCTCCATAAACGATGAAGATTGGGAAGCTTTTGTGAGGTATCAACGTTCTAGTGATTTCCAACTGCTATCATCAAGTGCAAGAAAAATAAGAGCAGAAAATGAATACTGCTCTATGGTTGGCCGAGTAGGATATAGAGAGCTCGAGCAATCCTTAGTACGTTACTAATTAACTCAAACTACATATATCAATTATTGCTTCATTACTATGTTACTAACATAGCGTAACATAATTTGCAAAGACATGCGTGCAACCAACACGAGAGGAGTTGTGGGTAAAATCACATCAAGGTCCCGTGGCCAGTTTAAAAATCCAAAAGTAGTAGAGATTTCCAACTTGATTGTAATTCTACTGAACACGAACAATTAATTTGTATTTTACTACATGTGGATGAAGGATTGCTTGAATAATATAGTTGTATTGTTGCTGTACATGATGAATACACAATGCAACAAAGTCAAGGGAGCTTCCAATCGGTCGATAATGATGACATTTTGATGAGGGCACTAGGGAAACTAGAACATTCAGGACGTGTTCGCGGTCAATCGAAGTATGTAAAGCAGTCTCAATACTTCGACCTCCAACCTAGATCATCAAAATTGAATTCTCAAATGTCGAAGATGCAGATGGAGATTGTAGAACTCTAAAGTCTTGTGACTGAGCTCATTTCCCAAGGACGTGCTAAGTCGACGAATGATAGCATCTCACAACACAATAGTTTCAAAGCTAGTTGTAACCCTCCCAATCCTATAGCAGAAGCTCCAAAAGCTCTAGAAGTCCAATTTTCACCTCCTCGTCAAGGGCCCAAACAATGTAGGCTCTTTGTTGAGGATAGAGTTAATGGTTGATGGAAAGCCTTCCAACTGTTACAGTCTATGGACGACTATTAGGGGAAGAAAACGTGCGTGTTAGCATCACTACCATCAGAGTTAGAATAGCTGAATTGCCTGTTCCAACACTTGCAGCAACAACTATGAGTGAAGTAGCAGGAAGCTTCGTCGCATGGCTGAATAGGTTAGTTGAAGTCATCACATCGACAAAGACGAGTCGAGCACCTAGCCATGTTTACCAAGATCTAAGCAAAAAGAAACAGTAAAAAAAGAAAAACTCTCTAAAAGCAAGAGAATCACAACCTGAGGTTCAACAAGAACAAATACAAACCATTGCTAAGGAGCAACTGCCTGCATTTAACTTCAGTTCAGTACCTCAAGAATTTATACAGTTGGCTCTATACGCACATTCTTTCATGCGCAATGGGTCAAGCATTCAGTGCCTGATACTGGTAAATGTCACTGGCAATGATTTCCCTATCTCTGTGGGGTATGAAGACATTTACGAATTCATCAACTTCAAAGAAATCGGGGCAAACTGTATCCTCGTATACCTCAGGTGATAACTCCAGCCTTATTTCAGTATTTTAAAAATATATGTTGAGTTGTAAGCTGTTTTAAAATAATTCACTATAATATTTTTTATTGTAGTTTTTTAGCGAAATATTGTGAACTTCAAGGCATGGCATAAAATTTCAGCTTCATATCTCCAACCATTGTTTCAAGTGCTGCAAGAGACCTACAGAGTGATCATAGAGAGTGTGCCACATCACTCCTCCACCTATTAGCTGAAGCACCAGAGGGGAAATTATTTTTCCTGCCATACAACATTGGAGAACATTGGATGTAGGGACTTATTTCGCCATGGGAGGACCAAATATATTGGTTTGACCCCCTCGGACACCCACCACCTGAGGATTTCATATCAGTCACAAGATTGTAATTATTAATGTTGTCTTATAAAATTACTTGTTTTTAGTCTCACATAATTGTATTGTCTATTAATTTATTTATTATTTAAACATGATACATTATTAGGGCGCTTGATGATTGGAAGCTTCAAGCAGGAACTGGTGTCATAAACCGACCGTACAAAACGCTATATTCTAAACGTAAGTGTCCAAGACAACAAGGAAACATAGAATGTGGTTTTTTTATTCTACGTTTCATGCGGGATATAATTACAAGTGGTATGCAAGCCTTAGGGAAAAAAGATTTTTATATACATATGGATATACATAAAGTTAGATTAGAGTTGGTACAATTTGTAAATAGGTACATGCTTTTTAGATAGGTGCACGTCATAGTAGATTGACAAAGTGCTCAAAATAGCTCAAATGTAAAATGATCTCGTAAATACAATGTAATTTTTAATATACAGCAATTATTGTATGCAATGAGGGCCTTGATGTAATGGATAACACACGGGACTGGCCATCCCGTAGGAAATAGAAATTATTGGAGAATTTTTTTTTTAGAAAATACCAAATTTCCACGATGGTTTTACCAAAAACCGTCGTGGAAGCTCTAGATTCCATGACAGTTTTCACTAAAAACCGTCGTGGAATGTGGAGTTTCCAAGACGGTTTTGACCAAAAACCGTCGTGGAAGGTGGAGATTCCATGACGATTTTCACCAAAAACCGTCGTGAAAAATTAGACCTTCCCCCCAATTATCGCGCCAATTATTCTATTATACGATGGTAAAAAACTATCGTGAAAACTCGGTCTTGTTCCACGACAAAAGTTTCCACAACGGTTTTTTGATTGTCGTGAAATTTTTTCACAACGGTTCATAACCGTTGTGGAATCTGCATTTTGTAGTAGTGAATATTCACAAAGTATTCAAAATACATACATGCAAATATGATAAAAAAATTGATTTATAAATATGTCCTTTACAAAAATCATATGTTTTAATGGCATCTATTCTAACATTAATTAGAGTAAACATGCAAGTATCTTATAAATTGTCTAACAACCACTAAATCAATCAACATCAAATAAGGTGAGGTGATGTTTAAGTTTGAAACTACACAGATTCAATCTTGTGTAGTATAAAAAAGTACCATGTAAGTACCTCAAAAAGATTAGTGCTAGTTTTGGATGAAAATAAACTGTATGTGCATAATGTACAATGGCCCACCCAATTAATTAGTCTAATCATGAATAAATACTTTATTGTTTCTTCAATTACTTAAGGTCCGTTTGTTTCGGGGTTTGAATCATAGTGGTTTAAAAAGTTTAACAAATATGGTTTAAAATGGAATCCGAATTAACGTTTGGATGTATAATTAATTTTAAATTTGGGAAGGGAATAAAATCTAAAATTGTGTTTAGATATGAATTTAGGAAATACATTTGAATTCAAATATAAAAAAAAAGAAGAAAAGAGTTTGTTGAGTTTGAATCTTTTAAAGTCAAGGTGGGCTAATTTTGAGATTAGACCATTTTGAGTTCAAGTTTGGTTTCAGAATTGTCCAGCCAAACATTTACTCAATTCAAAATTTGAGTTCAAACTCAATGAACCCCCCAAACGAACAAGAATTTAATCTCACCATCTATCAAACTTAACACATATGAGGCCAACACTACTATACCCAATTTAGTACAAGCAACAGTACAATATTATCCTACACATGAATTAAACACACTAAGGTTCCCTTCCTATAAAGTAAATAAATCCGTCCTAGAAATTTCATACTTAAGTTCCAAAATATGACAATGAGATTGTGTTGATCTTCGAAAATGATTGTAACAATAATAACATAAATGTGGTAAAGTGCAAAACATATATAACAAGAAATTTCTCAAAAATTTTGTAAAACATGCTATACATTACATTAATTTAATGTTATATAAACATATATTTTTGCTTACCCAAATGAAAAGAGGAAAACACAATCCTTCTTCTACCAGAGATGACCATTCTCTATTTGAAACCACTATCTTCTTTGTGTAGTTCTCATCACTGAATGGTCGAATAGGTGGGTGTAGAAGGCATTATGGGTTTATAAAAGATTACTCACTTTCTTTTGCCATCCATTAATCTCAACATATGAGCAAAACAAGTCTTGAGATGAAAAATACTTCTTCTCTTTTTCTCTCTACATGCCTAAGCAAGGTTTTAGATAACGTTTTTGTAGTCTCTCTAAGACTTTCAATTGTATGTAGGATGAATAGAGTAGCCCTCTATCTAGAGAATGGGAGACTTAATTAATTTTGGAAGCTTGCTTTCTCTCTTTGTGCATATGGTGCCAATCTCCTGTTAGTAGAGAAAGGAATACCGCTTGTTATCCAATCTCATTTGTATCGAAATTTAACTTTACAAATTTAAATTAAACCTCATTTATCTAGAAAGAGAAATTCTAAATATGGAAACTTGATGAACAAGCTTTGGATTGCACAAAGGAATATTTCCCTTTGTTGTATACGTCACACACAGTGGATAGAACTCACAATGTATCTTTCAAAATTAATTATTAGTTATTAAATAATAATATTATTTAATAAATATGAATTAATTAATAATTAATTTATCTTGAGTGATATTTAATTTAGAATTCCATAATTCTAAATAATCGATTAAATCAATAGTTCTACCCATCCAAACAGTATTAACGAAGATGACGGGAGATTAATAGACTCATGATTTTAAGTTTTAATAAAACCAACATATTAATTAAACTCTTTAATTAATATATAAATGTCATTATAACTCTACTAAGTATTTGGAATTATACTCTTGACCTTATAAATATAATTATTCATTTCTTATAATCATCCATTTGATATAGTAATTCAATATAAATTCTCCATAAATAATTCATAATTAAAGGTAAGTAAAATCTATTAACCTTTCTAATTAATTCTTTATTTTTTGAATGCATTTGATTTTCTAATGAATATTAAATTTCATAAACTTAATCATGAATTAAGCGCTCATATTATTCAAGACCAAAATCAATGCTCAAGAGAATTATTTATCTACTTCTCATTAGAGAAGGAATGGATTACATCTTATAATATTAACATTCTCAGCTACTTACTTCATTATACCTAAAAAATACAAGGGATAAATTAGATTCTTGAATCTATACCAAGAAAATCAAAACACATAAATTTACAAATAGTAGGCTGTTAATCATTCAGGATTAAGATCATCTTATTTATGACCATCAGTTAATGTGATTAGATTTTGCTATATTTAACAAAAAGTATTAGTTGTTCGTATCATATTATGTTTCGGTCCTACATAATCTCATTATGTACAGTGCACTCATTTAATAATTTAGTACATTAACGGTTTAGATAAAATTGTTCCATTCTTAACGAAAATGACCTGTATTAGTGACACTCAATTAAATATTTCATACTTTAATTGAATAATTAATTATATGTTATTGATAATTTAATTATCATTTTTAAATATTATCCTTTTGTATATAATACTTATATATAATATTTAAGGTCACATAGATAATTAGGGAAGTTTAATAATATTTATAAAGTATTCAAAGTACATTCACACAAAAAATTCTTTTTATTTATTTATAAATATGTCATTTTACAAAACATTATATGCTTTGAGGGCGAGAATGTTCAAAGACAGAGTTATGTGGGCTGGTTAGGCATTACAAGAATCAAAAGAATAGGTTAATTATTTGGGTCCAAAGTGAATAGTTCTAACAAATAAACCTTAGTCCCACAACTTGTTATAATAAAGACATATAATAATGAAAATTCTAAAGATGTTAGCTAGCTTAGACAATAAACCTGTTTCACCTTGTTTAAACTACTATTAAAATCCATTCAATATATTTTGGTATTTGATATTCATTCGAAGTCTAATGGAATTTTTGAGTCACACACATAAATAAAGATATTACCATTTCAGTTCATAGTTGATAAAATTTTGCTTTAGAAGTCTATCTCCCTATTTTAATTAGTTTAGAGTTATAATAACTACAATATTATAGGAAACTTCTTTAAGAAAATATGGATTAGGTCACATAAAGTACTTCTTCCTTCATAAACAACTTCAAACCTGATCAAGAATCTGAAAGTTTAACAAACTATTAATTAAGAACATTAATGAACAAACCTGAAAAAAAAATGAAAAAAAAAGAAAGAAAGAAACAATGATGAACAAAGCTGTCAGTCCAAGAAAAAAAGATAAAGAATATCTGGCTGGGGAATCTCGCAAGCCCATTGCCTTTTGCAGTTTCACTTAAATTGTTCCTATACTAATATTAATGTTGATCTCAGTTTTGTAGTAGTCCTTAGCTATTTTTTAAAATTTTTTATTTTTGTTTGTAGTAATCAATTAGGTTGGTACTATGCTTTGTTTGGGAAGCATATTAGAAAACAAAGTTCAATTTGCCACAGTGTAAAGTTTTTACATAGTACAGTAAAAAATAAAAGTTTGTTATAGTATAAAGCTCTCAAATGCTGCAAATTTTAGGTTCCAACTGATCTCCTAAAAGTTTGTACCAACCTTTCTTTTTCTTCTTCTTTTCGACCGATAACTTGTTTGAGTAATCGATGAAGCAAATTTTAGTATTTTTTAGTTTTATATTTGCATACTTATTTTTTCCCTTTTCTTTTTTTTTAAGCTAAATTGTGTCATGCACTGTCACGCCTCGAAGTGCGGGAGGTGACGTAACAGTTTAATTAAGTTAATTAAATAAAAATTTAGTTAAAACATGGGTTTAAGAATTAAGGAGTTTATTTATAAAAATGTGAAAATTTGAAAACCTTTTATTTGAAGCGAGCAATTATAATATTCGAACAAATAAGGATAACAAAATAAGCAATAAGGAAATAATAAAAATATAAGGTGAGGCGAGAATGGGTCCCACTGACACACATCTTGTGCACACATATAGTATTGACAATATCAAACTACAACCATAGTCCAAAATAAAAGAGAAAGTTAAGATTATACATGCCTTGAATTATTTGTACCACAACCTACCCAAATCTTCCACTGGTCGCAAGTTCAGTCAACGGACTCTTCTTTGATCTTAAGCTGATATCCACCTAAAGGGAAAAGATTTTAAAACAAATAAAATATGAGTAAAAGGTTCAGTAGAACTATATTTTTAAAACATTTTAACTTTGAAAGAAATTTCATTTTTCAAATAAACATATAGAAAACGAACTGGAATAAATAAATAAATAGATGAAAATTTAATAAAAGTCTATCTTATGAAAATAGTTTAATTGTCGACTAGAAAGAATACCATTTTCTTTTCTTGGGCAAACCATATGTAAATCACCACCGTAGTGGCCCAACTGGGTTTCGAGACCTGCCCCCAAGGTCGCACACTACATGACCCTATCTTTGATATGGCATCATGCCCTTAAATATAATTATATATATATCTTTCTAGGATTATTAAAATCTCCTTTTACCAAATATAATCATTTACATTCATCATGAGGTTTATTTATGAAAAATCACCTATATTCTACCATTTTATGAAATCAATCAATAAAAATATATTTTCAACCAATCATTTGAAAACATTTTGTAAAAAATTCCTTTGAGACCAAAACATTTAAAACCAGCTACCAAGGAAGGGGTAGAAGTCCTACCTCAATACACATGTCGGTGTCCCACATCGTAATCCCAGTCCGCTATACGTTAGCTCCACGGATCCACCCACAACCTTAAATGGAAAATAGGTTTATTAGTATTTAGTGCTGGATATTTTATGTTACTAAATCATCTCATGGTGTCCTAGTGTGCCATTTAGGTTTATGAAATCATTTTACAAAGTCAGAAATTAAATTAGGGTTCAAAACAGTGAAAACGGGTGAAAAATTACAAAATTTCACCATGTCGGTCGGCCTACCGGTCCCCTGGTTCGGCTGGCCGAACTACATAATTCGGCCTGCTGGAAAATCAAGTCCAAACAGCCAAACTTTTCTAGGTTCGGCCTGCCAGTCGTATGAATCTGGCCTGCTGAACATGAACTTCGGCTTGCCGATTTGCAAAAATTCTAGAATTTTTCAAGCACGAGATTTTGCCTCCCGAACCCAAATCTCAAATTTCAACCTGTTATCTCAAATCGTAGGCTTGAATAATGATCATAGTTGATAGAAAAACATAATTAATTACTTTTTAATGCATTCAAATAATATTTAGACCAAATTTTTGGAAAAATCTGAAAATAGGAAAAATTAGAGAAAAACAAAAAATTTTGATTTAAATCTGTTTTTGATCAAACAAAGTTTATATTCTAGTTATTCTAAGTTCTTCTAACCTAAATTGAAGGTTTTCTAGCCTTAGAAAAGCTTAGATTTCACAATGCAAGAAAATTTGAAAAATTCAAAAAGTTTTGGAATTTCAAAACTAACCTTGAATTCAAAGCTTTAAATCGTAGTTGTAGTTGCTAAATCTCGTTCCTGAGCCTTAAATCCACTAACCCGCAGCTTGAAATTGATTTTTGTTTCAAAAATTTTGAGAGGGAATTGAGAGAGAGTGACAAACCGAGAGAGAGAGAGTGAGGAAGAGAGAGACAGGAGAGAGAGAGGAGAGAGAGTGTGAGTGAGAGTGAGAAAGAGGAAGAGAGAGTGAGAATAAGTAAAGGAAAAATGAGCGGTTTTACTGTGGAAAACCGTGTGCCGCCCACAGTTTTGTAAAACAAGTATTTTTACGAATTGTTTTATTTCAAAAGTTCAAAATAACAATTAAAATGATTAAGAGTAATTAAAAATCATGAAAATTATCGAAAGCAACTTAAATTTGAAAACTTCACAAAATGACTAAATTAAGTTTAAAATATTCATTATGGCACACTAATCCACCATTTTACATATTAATAACATTTAATTAATTTTGGGGCGTTACAACTCTCTACTCCTAAAAGAAATTTCACCCTTGAAATTTACAATTCGATTTAGAAACAAAACAAATACGGATACAACTCCTGGATATTCGACTCCAACTCCCAAGTGGCTTCATCAACCCTGTGATGCTACCACACGACCTTAACTAACGGGATCTCATGACGGCACAAGCTAATCACTTTATGATCGATGATCTAGATCGGCACTTCTTTATACGTCGTATCTTCTTGAATCTGTACGTATTGGAATGAAACGATCTTATCCTACTTAGGTGGACATTTCTAAAGTATCGACACATGGAATACATCGTGAACATGCAAAAGTTTCAGAGGAAGGTTGAGTCGATAAGAAACCACACCCACGCGTTGAGTAATCTCAAACGGTCCAACATATCTTGGCGCTAGTTTTCCTTTTACTCCAAATCGCAAAATGCCCTTGCAAGGAGATACCTTCAAGAGTACAAAGTCTCCTACTTCAAATTCCACGGGTCGGTGCTTTCTATCCGCGTAACTCTTTTGTCGACTCTGAGCTGCCTTCAGTCGATTTTGAATTACGGCGATCTTCTCATTGTTGTCGTGAATCTCATCTTGCCTAAGAATAACTCTATCTTTTGGTTCGGCCCAACATACCAGTGACCGACACGGTCATCCATATAGTGCTTTGAATGGTGCCATGACAATACTCGATTGATAGCTATTGTTGTATGCGAACTCCGCTAGATGCAAGTACTTTTTCCAATTCTTGCCGAAGTCTAATGCATAAGCACGCAACATGTCTTTGAGAATCTAAATAACCCACTCAAATTGCCTATCGGTCTGAGGATGAAACGCTGTGCTGAAATTTAAATCTGTATCTAAAGCCTCTTGAAAGCTCCTCCAGTACTTAGCATTGAATTTGGTGTCTCTATCTGATGTGATGGACAAAGGAACTTCATGCAATCTCACTATGTCCTGTACATACAATTCCTCGAGAATCCTCCTCGAACATGTCGACCTGAATGAAATGAAATGAGCTGACTTCATTAACCTGTCGACCACGACCCAAATCGCATCATGTCTTTGCTTCGTCCTCGGCAATCCAATAAGAAAATCTATCATCATGTACTCCCATTTCCACCCTAGAATAGGAAGCGGCTGAAGCTGACCTGCTGGCTTCTAATGCTTCGCTTTCACCTGAAGACAAGTCGTACACTTGGCCATGTATTCCTGGATATCCTTCTTCATACCTCTCCACCAATATTGCCTTTTCAGCTCACGATACATCTTTGTGCTCCACGGATGAATAGCAAACTGAGACTTATGGGCTTCGTCCATAATAGCATTCATTACATCCATGATTGCTAGAATTGCTAGACGCTTCTTGAAGTATAACGATCCATCTGTATGTATTTTCCATTCTTCAAACTACTATCTGTTTTGAATTTGCGTCCAAATTCCCTAAAGATGTTGGTCTCGCCACTAATTTTGCTTCACCATCTGAATAAGAGTCTCCATATGATACACCAAAATGCGATCGTAGTCTTTGCAATACTGTAGCCTGTATTCACTCACTATTGCATCTTTTTTCCAATCTTCAAGAGTCAAACATGCAAGTATTCTAGAAGACTTCCGACTGAGCGCATCTACGACTACATTACCTCTCCCAGGATGGTACTATAGCGCAAAATCATAATCCTCCATGTACTCCACCCATTTTCGCTGCCTCAAGCTCAAATCCCTCTGAGTAAACAAATACTTTAAACTCTTGTAGTCGGAGAAAATCTAAAATGTCGCCTCGTACAAATAACATCTCCAGATGCTTAGCATAAACCACTACTGCAAGCTCCAAATCATGAGTAGGGTAATTTTGCTAGTGGGGTCATAGCTGTCTCGATCCGTATGCTACCATGCGTCCTTATTGCATCAGCACACATCCAAGTCCACGTCTTGACGCATCTATATAAACCTCATACTGCTCGTCACTGTTGGGAATGATCAACACTGGTGCTGAGGTCAATTGATTCTTTAACTCTTGAAAAGCGATCTCACATTCTTCGTTCCACTCGAACCTGACATTCTTCCTAACCAATTTTGTTAACGGCGCTGCTATCTTTGAGAAGTCTTTCACAAATTTCCTGTAATACCTGCAAGTCCCAAGAAACTACAGATTTCTACTACAATCCTTGGTCGTTCCCATTCCACTATGGCTTTTATCTTAGACGGATCCACTGAAATACCATGCTCGGAGATGATATGACCCGAATATTTGACTTCTGTCAACCAAAACTCACACTTTTCCTTCTTGGAATACAATCGATGTTCCCGCAGAGGCTGAAGCATGATTTTGAGATACTGCTCATACTCCTCCCAAGTCTTAGAATAAATCAAGATATTGTCAATAAACACAATTATGAACTGGTCCAAGTAAGGCCTAAATATCTTATTCATAAGGTCCATGAAAGCTGCCGGAGCATTCGTCAATCCAAACGGCATCACCAAGAACTCAAAGTGTCCATACCAGGTCCTGAAAGTTGTCTTGGGAATGTCCTCTTTCTTAATCCTGAGTTAATGATATCCTGACCTCAAGAATATCTTCGAGAAGTACCGCGAACCTCCCAACTAATCAAATAATTCATCGATCTTGGGAAGAGGATACTTATTCTTCACTGTGACCCGATTCAGCTATCAATAATCTATGCATAACCTAAGGGTTCCATCATGCTTCTTTACGAACAAAACCGGTGCTCCCCACGGTGATGTACTATTCCAGATATATCCCTTATCGGCAAGCTTCTAAAGCTGCTTTATGAGTTCTTTCATTTCTGCCTACACCATTTGATAAGGTGCCATGAAAATCAGTGCTGTTCCTAGAAGCAATTCAATACTAAATTCGAACTCCCGATGCAGTGGTAATCTTGGCAACTCGTCGGGGAAGACATCTTCGAATTCATCTACCACTGGGATTGCTGCGTTTCTGCTCAAGGTGCTAGACTCTCCTTCTAGGTTCATGAGGAAGACATAGCAAGCTGCATTCTTTTGCCCTCTGAGACACACCCTTACGAGATGCTCACTCATTAGCGGATCACCACTACCCTAGTAAGTGACCGTTGTCCCCCTATCGGACATTAGGGTTACTTTTCTAAGTTGACAGTCTACCACTACATTATACCTGGACAACCAGTCCATCCCTAGGATTACATCATATGAACTCATAGGGATTACAATCAAATCACTTTTCAAAACCTCATCTCCAATCTTTTTTTTACAAGCTTTACAAATACTATTCACACACACCCGCCCCAAGGGTGAAATTATAACTAAGGGTTCATTAAACTCTTCTATTTCTAATCCTAAGACATGTACAAAAGAGCTTGAAATGAGAGAATGAGTGGCACCAGTATCAAATAACACGTGTGCTAAGGACTAAGAAACCATAATCGTACCATCGACAACCGCGTTACTGGTTTGGGCATCTGAACTCTCTGAT
>CAMOHE010045108.1:0-56305 GCA_946598075.1 Artocarpus hirsutus | reverse complement strand
TAAGATTCTTAACTTATTCTTTTATTTTGGACTGTGGTTGTATTGTAATATTGTCAGTACTATATGTGTGTGCACAATATGTGGCCAGTGGGACCCATACGCATTCCACCCCATATTTAATTATTTTTAATGTTATTTTATTTGCTTAATTATTATGATGATTTATTTTATTTTCTTAATTTATTCTACTTAAACAAATTTTAAAAATTATCACGTTTTAATTATAAATTTGAATTTTAAACCCTATTTTTAACTAAATTTTTATTTAATTAACTTAATTAAACCACCACGTCACCTCCTGTACACCGGGGCGTGACAATTCGTCAATCCAAACGGCATCACCAAGAACTCAAAGTGTTCATACTAGGTCCTGAAAGCTGTCTTGGGAATGTCCTCTTCCTTAATCCTGAGTTAATGATACCCTGACCTCAAGAATATCTTTGAGAAGTACCGCAAACCTCCCAACTAATCAAATAATTCATCGATCCTGGGGAGAGGATACTTATTCTTCACTGTGACCCGATTCAGTTGTCGATAATCTATGCATAACCTAAGGGTTCCATCATGCTTCTTTACGAACAAAACCGGTGCTCCCCACGGTGATGTACTATTCCAGATATATCCCTTATCGGCAAGCTCCTGAAGCTGCTTTATGAGTTCTTTCATCTCTGCCGACACCATCTGATAAGGTGCTACGAAAATTAGTGTTGTTCCTGGAAGCAATTCAATACCAAATTCAAACTCTCGATGTGGTGGTAATCTTGGCAACTCGTCGGGGAAGACATCTTCAAATTCATCTACCACAAGAATTGCTGCGTTTCTACTCAAGGTGCTAGACTCTCCTTCTAGGTTCATGAGGAAGACATAGCAAGCTGCATTCTTCTGCCCTCTGAGACACGCCCTTACGAGATGCTCACTCATTAGCGAATCACCACTACCCTGGTAAGTGACCGTCGTCCCCTTATCGGACATTAGGGTTACTTTTCTAAGTTGGCAGTCTACCACTACATTATACCTGGACAACCAGTCCATCCCTAGGATTACATCATATACATCATATGAACTCATAGGGATTACAATCAAATCACTTTTCAAAACCTCATCCCCAATCTTTATTTTATAAGCTTTACAAATACTATTCATACATACCCGCCCCAAGGGTGAAATTATAACTAAGGTTTCATTAAACTCTTCTATTTCTAATCCCAAGGCATGTACAAAAGAGCTTAAAATGAGAGAATGAGTGGCACCAATATCAAATAACACGTGTGCTAAGGACTAAGAAACCATAATCGTACCATCGACAACCGCGTTACTGGTTTGGGCATCTGAACTCTCTGATGTCATCGTGTGAACCTGTGCTAGAGCTTTCCCTTTACCTCTACCAACACCACTAGATCCTGGGTTAGTTAGCCGATACTGTTGCGATAATGGTGACTACACACTAGCTGTACTCGGCGCTTGATACCAAGGGACGTTACGTTGAAAGTTCTGTTGTTGGTGTCCTTGTGCTGAATATGACAGTTGCTGAAGAGAGAACTGATGGAACGGAAGCTGAGGGTACTGTTGAGGTTGAGGTAAAGTCTAAGGCTGGGGCTGACAACTAGCTCCTTCTCCGGTCTGAAGTCCTAGGCGAGCACTCCTAATCGAGCAATTCCTCTTAATGTGTCTCGGCTACTGGCAATAGTGACAACGAAAGCTGTAGGGGTTGTTGCGCCCGTTGCTAGATGAACTGCTACTACCACTATTCATGCTACCCTGTTTGTTCTTTCCCGGAGTCGGTCGACTACTGATGTTCCTCCTGCCGCTCCTCTATGGTCCTCCTGACGTCTTGGCTCGATTCTTATAGTACTGCACGTAATCGTTTTCCACTGATATTGCTGATGACACAAGCTCTCCAAAGTTCCTGAGTCGTAAGGCAACCACCTGTCATCGGATAGGGGGCTTTAAGTCCTTCCTAAAACTTAATGCACTTTTCACGTTTCGATGCTACTATAGAGGGAGCAAACCTGGCCACTTCATTGAACTTCACTTCATATTCCTAAGCTGACATATCACCCTACTATAACCTATAAAATTCTACCGTCTTTTGATCCCTGTATCCCTATGGAAAGTATCGATTATAGAACAACTCCTCAAACCTGTCCCAATTGATGTTACCATTATTCTCTAAGCGCGCGCTTTGCTTGCTTCCACCAAGTATTAGCACTGCCTTCGAACTTGTACGTTGCAAATTCCACGTGATACTCCGCTGGCACACCCAGAGTATCCAGATGCTTCACGATCGAATCTAGCCAATATTCTACCACCTGCGGGTCCCTAGTTTTGTTGAAAGTTGGTACAGATGCATGTCAGAATTTCTTAAAGTACGAATGCCAGGACTAGCCTCAGAATCATCCGGTCTTGCCCTTGCTGCCATCTGCCGGAATGCAGTAAACATGGCCCTCATCATGCCCTCATCATTTCCAAACTCGGTGTTAGCTGTCGAGCATCGTCTAGGTGCCATTATCTCATTTCTAAAAACAAAATTTGGACTGTCAGTGGTATTTTATTGTCGTACCTATGTGTGTACAATTCCCAAGGTTCATAATCTTGAGCTCTGATACCATTCTGTCATGTCCTGAAGTACGGGAGGTGACGTGGCAGTTTAATTAAGTTAATTAAATAGAAATTTAGTTAAAACATGGGTTTAAGAATTAAGGAGTTTATTTATAAAAATGTAAAAATTTTAAAATCTTTTATTTAAAGTGAGCAATTATAATATTTGAAAAAATAAGGATAACAAAATAAGCAATAGGGAAATAATAAAAATAATAAAAATATAAGGTGAGACGAGAATGGGTTTCACTGACCCACATCTTGGGCACACACATAGTACAAACAATATCGAACTACAACCACAATCCAAAATAAAATAGAAAGTTAAGATTATACATGCCTTGAATTATTTGTACTACAACCTACCTAAATCTTTTACTGGTCACAAGTCTGGTCAATGGACTCTTCTCCGATCCTAAACTAATATCCACCTAGAGGGAAAAGATTTTAAAGCAAATAAAATGTGAGCGAAAGGCTCAATAGGACTATTTTTAAAACATTTTAACTTTGAAAGAAATTTCATTATTCAAATAAACATATAGAAAACGAATTAGAACAAATAAATAAATAGATGAAAATTTAATAAAAGTCTATCGTATCAAAACAATTTAATTGGTCGACCAGAAAGAATACCATTTTCTTTTCCTAGGGAAACCATATGTAAATCACCAACGTAGTGGCCCATCTGGGTTTCGGGACCTGCCTCCAAGGTCGCGCACTACACGACCCGATCTCTGATATGGTATCATGCCCTTAAATATAATTATATATATATATATCTTTCTATGATTATTAAAATCTCTTTTTACCAAATATAATCATTTACATTCATTATGACGTTTATTATGAAAAATCATCTTAATTCTACCATTTTATGAAATCAATCAATAAAAATATATTTTCAACCAATCATTTGAAAATTTTTTGTTAAAAATTCATTTGAGACCAAATCATTTAAAACCAGCTACCAAGGAAGGGGTAGAAGTCCTACCTCAATACTCATGCCGGTGTCCCACACCGTAATCCCAGTCTGCTATACGTTAGCTTCGCGGATCTACGCACAACCTTCAATAGAAAATAGGTCTATTAGTATTTAGCGCGAGATATTTTATGTTACTAAATCATCTCATGGTGTCCTAATGTGCCATTTTGGTTTATGAAATCATTTTACAAAGTCAGAAATTAAATCAGGGTTCAAAACGTTGAAAACAGGTGAAAAATTACAAAATTTCACCATGTCGGTCGGCCTGCTGGTCACCTGGTTCGGCCGATCAAACTGAACAGTTTGGCCTGTCAAAAAATCAAGTCCGGATGGTTGAACTTTTTTAGGTTCGACCTGCCGGTAGTATGAATTCGGCCTACCAAACATGAACTTTGGCTTGCCGATCTGAAAATATTGTAGAATTTTCCAGGCACGGGATTTTGCCTCCCAAACCCAAATCTCAAATTTCAACTTGTTTTCTCAAATCCCAAGCATGAATAATGATCATAGTTGATAGAAAAACATAATTGATTACTTTTTAATGCATTAAAACTAGATTTAGACCAAATTTTTGGAAAAATCCAAAAATGGGAAAAATTAGAGAAAAACAAAAAATTTTGATTTAAATCTATGTTTGATCAAACAAAGTTTATATTATAGTTATTTTAAGTTCTTCTAACCTAGATTGAAGGTTTTCTAGCCTCAGAAAAGCTTAGATTTCAAAATGCAAGAAAATTTGAAAACTTGAAAAAGTTTTGAAATTTCGAAACTAACCTCGAATTCAAAGCTTTAAATCGTAGTTGTAGTTGCTAAATCTCGTTCCTGAGCCTTCAATCCACTAACCCAAATCTTGAAATTGATTTTTGTTTCAAAAATTTTGAGAGGGAATTGAGAGAGAGTGAGAAACCGAGAGAGAGAGGGTGAGGAAGAGAGAGACGGGCGAGAGAGAGGAGAGAGAGAGTGTGAGTGAGAGTGAGAAAGAGGAAGAGAGAGTGAGAATAAATAGAGGAAAAATGGGCGGTTTTACTGTAGAAAAACCGTGTGCCGCCTACAGTTTTGTAAAACAGACATTTTGACGAATTGTTTTATTTCAAAAGTTAAAAATAACAATTAAAATGATTAAGAGTAATTAAAAATCATTAAAATTATCGAAAATAACTTAAATTTGAAAACTTTACAAAATGACTAAATTAAGTTTAAAATATTCATTATGGCACACTAATATACCATTTTACATATTAATAACATTTAATTAATTTTGGGATGTTACATGCACTTTTCCTTAGTGGGTAACATATAGGGATAAGAGACACGAAAAGCTGTTATAGTCAATCGTTTCAAGCAAGATTGTTAATATTTTAGAAAAAAAATATGATAAAAAAAATCTTGGCTGTTATCAAGGGAACAATATGACAAAGATTAGGGGTTTTTACGAGACCAATAATAAAAAAAGCAATTGGCAAGTTAGTACTTTGTTCGAGCGAGTCCAAACGAATCAAATGATAATTAAATGCTGTTCATAAAGTTCATTTTAGTTTCTTTTGGTTAATTGTCACATTATTCTATCGGCTATTACTTAAAAAAATGTCTGTTGCACTAGTAATAGAGTAGCTTTATTTTTAGAAAATTTTTTGAAGATACTTGTTCTCAATGTGGCATCAACTAAAAGGAAAATACTAGATTTGAAATTGATAATTTAAAATTGTATGGGTCCCTTATGTGATGGAAATTAGAAGACAATGGTAATAAACTCATTTATAATTCAATTCAGTAATTAAAATCTATATGATAAAGTATCTCTAGTGGAATTAAATAGTTTTGTTCTGTTATTTATCTTAGCATCTGTAGTAGGATTACATTGTTCTGCTTTAGTATTTTATGGAGTACATCTTTCACAAGGTCAGAGGAAGAGTGCCAAATAAAGACTAATGCTATTCTTTTTGTCTTCTACTTGGCGGCATAATAACGGATGGACTGTTTGATATAGTTTTGAAGATGGTTTTGTTTTTTTAAAAAATTTAAAAATAAAACATTTTGAGGAATGTTTTGTAATTGTTTTTGAAATTGTGTTTGGTTGTATGTAGTATGTTTTTAAAAATATAAATAATTAAAAAATAAAACATAATTTAAAATATAAAAAATTGAGGCGGTTATAACCTGCTAAAACATCTAAAATTTAAACTTTACTTCTTTTCAAGTTATAAGGTTTGAGCTATTTTTTAGAGTAAAAACTATTCAAATTCTTATTTTCCTTTATACATTATAATTTTTTAAACACCAATTCTTATTTTAAACTTGATGTGATATGTTATTCTCGTCTTATACTTTTAAATTCTGAACACCAGTTTGAAACCACCGTTTAAATCATATAGTTTAAAATTTTTAGTTCAAACTATAAAGTTCTAAACTATATTATTCCGAATCTATACACCAAAAGAAATGTTTTGTTTTGATTTTGTGTAAGAAAGCAGCCAAAAAGAATGTAGTTACTACTTGCAAAATTGAAATAACTAGAGTTTGATTTTATTTTGAACTATAACAGCATAGAATGAAGTCATATTCTAGCAAAATGGAGGTCATGCTGTTCTTGAATTTCACAAAGAAAGAAAATACATGGCAATGACAATGAGCGTGAAGACAAGTTCACAAAGAAGGATAGGCTGTGAAGGCACGTTGTATGTGTTGGTTTGTTAAATTAACAAAACGAAAATATGAAAAAAATAATAATAATAAAAGAAATAAATGAATAAACCATATTATGTTCGAGATATGTTTTTTATTTGAGAAGTAAATAAAAATTTATAGCAATTATCAGTAATACGATTATAAAACTGTAAAGTTCGTTAAGTTCACAAAAGCCGGGAGAAATTAAAACATCCGCCTTAACTTATTTGCCAGCCTTTTAGGGAGAGATAAAACACCATTTAAACAGAATAAATAGAGGGCAAATTAAGAAAGAAAAAGAGAGACAAGAGGAGAATATTCTTGTCTTGGTATAATCCCAAAAAAAACAAGAAAAGATTTTGCTGTGCTGCGAATCACAGCTGGTTGGTCTTGATTCCCATTACCAAACCAAAAAGTCTCTCTCTCTCTCTCTCTCTCTCCTCTCCCCTCTGAGGTTCCAAACTGGTACTTTTCAACTTCTGACATCGTTTTGCTTGTGAAGTTTGAACTTTTTTGGCCGGTTCTTTTCATTTCTTGGAGTTATGGAGTTTGTGAAGGAAGAAGTGATTTTGACGAGATGAGGGAGAGGAACAGAAAATCAGAATCCGGGTTCATTCTATTCTAGAAGGCTATGGCTCAGGATAAACCTAAAAGGGTCTACCAAGCTTGGAAGGGAAGCAATGTGAGTTTCTCTTTCTCTCTCTATAAATTGAGTTTGCTCTAATTGTAATTCGTTGAAATGGGTACCTTTTATTTGGTTTAACTTAGTTAATTAATTGATTACTTTTTCCTTTCTCTGTGTGTTGAATCTTTATAATCGAAATTCCACCAAAACTTGCCTCTTTTAGAGGAGAAAACAAAGATGCATTAACTGAGGTAGTCCTCTGAGTTTGCGTGTTGTTGATGTTTGCGATGTAATTTGTGTCAAGGATAAATTCAGTTGGCAATGTATGTCTGTACCTTTTAGCTTTGATAAATTATGAACTTTTGTCTGATGTGTGATTTCTCAGTTTGGGTTTGAATTGAAGACCGGCTTAGCTACTTTTTTTGAGTTCATGACAACAAGCTACACTGTTGGAATGGTTCTTTAATTATACAAATTGTTTGTTTTGATTTGTTGAAGTGACTGTTTGTGTTTTAATAAGATGATGTTATCAGCACATGTCGGTTTTGGCCAAGCAGTGTAGATAAATAGGCTGACAGACAGAAGAGAAACAACCCATATTATTAGTGTGTGTGTGTTGTTTGTTGTTTTGGGAGGGGTGGTTTTGTTTTGGGGGCTTTTTTTTTATTTTTTTTATTTTACTTTTATTTTTTTGGCGCTGGATAGTAGAGCCATAATCAGAAACAGTATACTGCCTTAGTGTACTTATCAAGGAAAATCCCAATTCCCAAAACATGGTAGTTTTTTAACTCGGAGTCTTCATTTTGGGGCTTGATCAGGCATTTTAATTTTTCAATTTGTTTTGCATGCTATCATTCTGAGATCTCTCAGTGTTTATTATTTGGTTTCTACATTACAAATAGGCAGCCTGTACCTGAAGGTTTATCTTTATGGAAGATTAGGAACCATTCCCTTGTTTGAAGATACTAGATAGGCCTGGGGCTCACTATAATTTCATCGCCTGGAAATTGCTTACTTGAACCAATGCAGAGTGTTCTTTTTTTTTTTCCCAGAAATTTTTCTGCAGTGGAAGATTCATTTTTGGTCCTGATGCGGCATCTCTGTTCCTGTCCATAGTCCTTATTGCTGGCCCCGCAATTACTTTTTGTGTAAAGGTTTTCAAACAAATAGAGCACATGAGCGACAATCACAAATGTAATCGGTACCCCGTATTGGTTTTTGGCATACTCCTCACCATTTTGGTAAGTATTTATGGCTCGTGTCTAACTTCAGCAGTAACAAGTGTCCATTACAATGTTTAATCAAGGCCCAAAATGGAGTGGGGATGGGGTTCTAAGGGGGAGGGAGTAGGAAGTAAAATTAGGACGACTTGCCATAGATTGGAATGGATCTAAGAGAATTTCTTAAAAAACGATGGGCGTGTCGCAAAAAATGGATGCAATTTTTTGAGATTAGATGCCGTGCTAATCTTTTTTTTCCAAGCTGTTTTAAAGGCTTTTAGGCGGTTGAATTTTTTTGTCATGTTTGTATTATGTCCTTCGACAAAAAGTCCAAGAATCCTTTTTCAATGGTGTAGAGAATGTTTCTATTGCCATTCCAGCGCCTATAACGTAAAACTTCTACATCTGTCCTTAAGTAATCATTAGGAATTTCGGTAGACTAGACTATAGAAGTACCATGTCGAGTATACATTTTTGATAATAGCCTTTATGATTGGGGAAGGTTGCGTAATTGTTCAACATAGACTGCACAATCCTTTTTTTAGTAAACCCTACAAGAGCTTGATAAAGCTTTCTCTTAAAATATAAATCAACAGCTCCTAGATGTTATCAAACAAAAAAGTCAATAAGTCAATTGTTTAATGTATCTCTCCTCCTAGAATTGACCCAGACGCAAAAGAGGACAGTGGCTGCGTGAGGAGTTTTGGCGGTAATCTGGAGCTTAGACACAAAGAATCTTTTCAGGTTGTAATGTTAGATCTATCAGTGAGACTACATCAGGGACAAAAACTTTCTTCTTTTGTTTTTTGCCATATTGTGGCTAAGATAAGCTCTATGCTTCCAGTTTTTCATTCTTATAGTTTGAAGCATAAATTTAACAGCTTAGCTTTGTGCAGGACTTGACATTTCTCTTCTTGACATCCAGTAGAGATCCTGGTATTGTTCCTCGAAATACAAAGCCTCTTGAACCAGATGAAGCTGATGTACCTACACCGTCAATGGAATGGGTTAATGGTAGAACGCCTCATTTGAAACTCCCCCGAACAAAAGATGTTCTTGTCAAAGGTCATACAATAAAAGTAAAGTACTGTGACAGTTGTTTACTATATCGCCCTCCCCGGGCATCCCATTGTTCCATCTGCAACAATTGCGTTCAGAGATTTGATCATCATTGTCCTTGGGTTGGTCAATGCATTGGAATAGTAAGTTTATCTACTTATTTAGTCACTTTAATCTAAACAGTAAAACAGAGTTATGAATTAGCTGCCATTTCAAATTTTTCTTTCATATAATAAGTTGTTGCAAGTCTGCAAGTGCACGAGTTGTACAAACACTAAAGTGTACTATAGTACAAATATTGTTTTAACAAGGATTGTGTTTGTGTTTAATTTTAGCCTTAGTATTGAAATTAAATTAGACTCTAGAATTATTTGGAGGACCGGAATTAAAACAAAACAAAAATAGAATAAACAAAAATGAAAACTAAGACTAGAACCTAAAATAAAAATAAAAACAAAAACAAACGATAATAAAATGGGTTTAGAGGAACTATTTCATCATGTTTCTATTATGATTGGTAATTGCCTAGATTAATGAGAAATTAATCTCCCCAATTTATAAGCTTACAATACTCATGTCTCTCAATTATTCCTCTTCTAAGTACTCAATTGAAGAATACCCAAAGCAATTAATTCTAATATCCTTATTCAAAATTAATTACTAAGAGCTCATTAAGCAAGTTCTAATAATTGGCCACAAAGAAAATAATAGGTCTCTCAATTTTACAATTTTCTAAGTTGTATTTTTAAACCTACATTTAGCATCCTCCTTTCTAAAGTACTAACCCTAAATGCAAAATCAAGTAATTGATGATCAATCAATTAGAGGCATTAAACTTAAGGAAATACAAATAAATAGAAAATAAAAATCAACTAATATTAATCAAGACAATAATCCAAACACAAACTCAACTTGGATTAATAAGCCTCTAGACTAAAAAAACTTAATTACCCATAATCAAAAATAAAACTAAAAAAACTTAATTACCCATAATCAGAAATAAAGGTAAAAACACAAACAATGTCAAAAACACAAATTCACAAAATATTTGGTTCAAAAAATTTCATAGCAACAATTACAAAAGAGATAAGGAAATTAGAAGGTGTCATAAATTTCAATTTAATTATCAAAATCCCCAAATCTCTATTGTTGTTGAATCTTTAAAATTGCCTCTCTAAAATCACAAAATGCTCATACAAAAATATAGAATAAAAGCCTAATCCTAAAACTAAAATAAAAATTAAACTAATTATTTATTTTTATTCCTTCTTCTTCTTCTTCTAGGGTATTTGGCAAAGTTAGTTATAACCAATTTTATGGTTCAAAACACTGTAGTATATGAGAGGTTTGCAATGTAGCAACTTTTTTTTTTCCTATAGCATACGAGAGTTTTGTACTATTCCTAATCGAAAAGTTGGTTCTAACCAACTTTTCCAAACACCTTATTTTTTTTTTCATTCCTCACCTTTGGATCAACTCCATAGAATCCCAAAGTTGGGGTCTCCTTCCTCGGGTTTAGAGCTTGCTTCTTGAAAAATGGAGAGCTTTCCTATATTCCACGCTTGAGAACTTTTGGCACATGCACCATGTGGCTTTTCAGGTTGGGTGTTGGGTTGGAAATGACGTGTAGTGGAGGGAAATTTGGTGGCGCGTTGGGCTGCACAAGAGGACTACGTCGCATGAGATCGCATGCGGAGGAAGCTTTGGCCAACAGTGTCGACACGTGCCGCATTCTCGCTGGCGAATGGCTATTGTGGCTCTAACGGAGACGCACATGTGTCTGCATGTAAGGAACATGGGATTTGAAGCGCTTAAGGAATTAAGCCAACGGTTGGGAAGGAGATTTTGACGCCTTTTTTCATTTACACGAGTGGGCTTTGCTTTGGGTATTTGAAATTTGAATTTTTAATATATTTTGACCCCAATTTTCTCCAATATTACCATTATCACCTGTTCTAGTCAAGAGCCAGGCAGTCACTACACCAAAACGTAATGTCAAAGTTAAGAATCGAGACATAATAGCTTATCTTAAGACCTTTGTCTGAAATAAACGAACAATAGAAAAATATAATCTCAACTTGGCCTTTAATGGAGATTGACGGCCTTGTTTGAGATTAATAGCTGCTATTGCTGTTTATCCAGCCTAGGAGTTTTAAGGAGCCAAAGTGTCAAGGATCCTTCTTTTACTTGTTATCTGATTTCCTTTCCCAGAGAATTTTAGTAAGACATTTTTGGGAAAGCACATTGATATTTTATTTCTTTAGAACACTTCCTACATCCTCTCTTCTCGTTTTACAAGTGAGATGAAGCTCCTATATGTAGAACTTTGATACTAGCACCGAATAAAGTTAAAAGACACACAGATCTATTATAAACTAAAGCAAAAAGCAAAAGTAAAATTATACACTATTACAACTTTAATAAAGCTAAAGCTAAAGTGATGTTGAAAGAAATTTGCTTTTGTCACATGACCTTGGTGGGGATTCACATGGTTTTGTTGGAGAATCTACTTTACTCTATGTCATATCCATCATAATAGTTGTCAGACTACTCTCTTGCTGCTTCTTTCAAAGCTTGGTCTATTTCATCATCATCCATGGAAGGACACACGCCATAACATGTCCAAATGATCTTTAAGTTGGCTGACTCAGCAATGGATAGATTGCTAAAAAGATAAAGATCCTGGGAACCATAGAACTTAGATTTTTGTAAAGGACTCCTTCTGTATCAGTTTTCGTATACAGACGAGTGTTATGATTTTCATCACTATCAATTATGGATGAGTCAAGGGAATATTGTCAAATTGCTTTTTCAATCTTCCTATTATACTCAGGAGGAAATTGTTCCCATGGTGCATTATCATCTGGTGTTGGCCAAATCTAGTCTAGGACGATTTGATTCTTGATAAACAGGATTTTTTGAATTTTTGTTGTTTTGTTCCAATACTTCCAATGGGTTCTTCATCAAATCCAAAAACTTCAATTACTGGGTTGGTAGTGATGAAGCCATGTTCATTTAACTTGCAAGACAAACTTAAGAAAAGAACGGTGTAACATTATAAAGGAGTGTCACAGGGTCTTTTGGCCTGTGAGGATACAGAAAAGTTTGTCTTGATTCGCGAATCATTTCCCATTCTGCTGTAAGAATTTCATCCTATTTTGATAATGGAGCAAACCACAAGAGGATATTCATCTAAGTTTGATACGTTGGTTCAAAATTATCCTTGTCTTAAAAAGCTCTGATAGAAGTCCTGGTAGCAATGGTTTGAACTTCAATAGTTATGGTGAAAACACTGGTCAGATACTAGAAGAAATAAGCGAGTGGTTTTGGCATGAATAGCGTGTCTTGGAGAGTGAGTATCTTAATAAAGGGATAATCTGGGTGGACATCAAGGTCGTTATATATTGGAGGACCCAGTTTCTTAATGAGGTGATTTTGCATAAATAGGGCTCTTCTTGTTGCTTTTTTGCTGGTGTTTTTTCCCACTAATATTCTATGAGCATGTTTGGGAAATAAGGATGAAGATGAGAGAAGCCATTGTGAGAATTAGTGGGATACAACTGATAGTATAATGAGGCTAGTTACTTTTAGTGGTCTGGTAGTGTTTCTTGGCTGTGGCATTTGTAGATGGTCTGGACAGATATAACATTTTGTTTTTCTTTAATACGCTTAATATCAAATGAATACTAATCAAACCATGTAGCCAGTCTTAGTAACTGTGCATTAATGGTCTTGTTTCTTTTAAAATTAATCATACCTATCGAAGCTGCAAAGTTTGTTTCAATTAGAAAATAGTGATCAATGAGGTGGAATTTAAATGTGGTAATTCCTAATTTTTTTGCTAAAAGCTATTCGAAAATGGAATGATGATGTAGCTAGGAATCTTTAAATTGACAACTTTTATGCCCACAAATTCTTCTTTTCTTGTCTTTATCTTCTTCAAGGAGGACAGCTCCTGAATGTCTATCATTAGCATCTATTTGGGGAATCCTTTTTCTATCTGAAGGAATCTGGAGTGGAGGAAGGTCTTGTATGAGCTGTTTTAATGTCTTGACAACTGTTGTGTGTTCAAGTGACTATGTTGCTTTTTTAAAAGCTAGGTGAGTGGACTGACATATCTCGAGATTCTTGGAACAAAATCTCTAAGATAATTGATTAAACGAAGGAAATATCGGACTTAAGTCTTTGTAAAGTTTTAATCAAGGAATTTTAACAATTCTTGGGCTACGTATGGTTGGGCTTCGTACTGTCTGTTGGATATGTTCATACCCAAAAAATAAATTTTGGGTTGTCCAATTATCATCTTTTTTTCAGATAGTATATACCATGAGCTTTAGTTATCTCAATAAATTGGACCGAAAGGTTTTGATAGGTTTGAGTATCTGGTGAAACAAAAATATACCATCAATATAAATAAGAGCATTTGAGAGTATTGAGGCATAGATTTTTGTTATGCCCCTTTGGAATAATGACAGAGCTGTTTTAAGCCCAAAGAGCATAACAGTCCCTTGGAAATGATGGTTTGGGATGCAAAAGGTAGTCTTAGGTCTATCTTCTGGTTTTATGCCTAAATGCCAAAAGCCTGCTTTTAGATCAAAATTTTGAAAATATCTTGGCTTGGAAAAGACTAAAAAATAGGAAATTTCTATTTGGCAATATCTTCATAGAGAAAATAATTCAAAGGTTCATAATTAATTACCAATCGTTGCTTTCTTCTTATTTGTTTATACCTCTTGTTGACATAAAATGCATGACAAGCCTATGATGAAGTTGTTGGTTCAATTAATCCTTGATACTGTAGCTCTTGACATTTTTGTGAAGCTATTTGTTGATGGTTAGGGCTCATTCCAAGATGATTGGCCTTTGTAGAATTGATGTTCTCATTTTGTTGAATGGGAGAGACAAAATTTTTCTCTAGTCTAGATCGGATTGGAGTTTTTTTTTAGGAACTCCAAGTGTGATGTGACACAGGACTTGTGAATTAGTCCCTCCTTAATCTGGTGGAAAAGGATCCATTGATAGCTAAAAGAAATTGAGAATTGATTCCAATGCTGTGAAATATTACTTATATCTTAACCCATCAGGTAGGATCCTCAGGCCTTTCTTTTTAGTGTAGAGATCAAATCCAACCCAGAGGGCAAGATTCTCAAGCCTTTCGTTTTGGTGTAGAGATCAAATCCAATGATTAGATTTTTTCCTAGCAACTTTGAGCCATGGACCTAATGGATTACTAAACATTTAGGGAAAAATTGGAGCTTTATTGGCCTGCTGATGAACTCTGTACTAAAGATGCTGTTGTTGGAGGCATAAAAATATTACTTCTTCTTTTTCCAATATACTGGTGGTAGGATGTTTGGATTCATGATAGTATACAAAGCAACTGTATCAAAGAAAGCTGCTGCTTTGATCTGCTTTGTGTACTTAGATGGAATAACTTGCATCTTGATTATGGGAACTAGCTGAGCCAGGTTGATTACATCTGTGTTATAGCATCCTTCTAATTCTTTTGAGCTCGATTCTTCAACTTGCTCAAACATACATAGAGATTTGGGAATGGCTTCATCATCTAATGAAAATATGGATTCCACATCATTATTTGAAAGTGAAATCCCTTTAGTATTTTCAATATAAAAGATCAATTTTGCTGTTTTGCCCATAGGGCATTGTTTAGCAAAATGACTTTTTTTTCCACACTTGTAGCATCCGTTGGAAGTTTTCCCAAACTTTCTTTTTTCTTTTTGAGGAACTTGATTGAACCTCTTTTCTTTCTATACTTCTTCCATTTAAATTTCTAATCAGAGGAGTGCTTCCCGAGGAAGTGTTTCTTGAATCTCCTTGTTTTGTGTGAATAGGAATAACTTGAACTAGATGGACATTTAATAATAAGATCTTTTTTATTGCATACCTGACCCCATTGCTTTGACTGCCTCAAATGCTCTTGTAAGAATGTGTTTTGAGAGCATATTTTTTCTAATGCTCTTATAATTAGCTAATAAAGCTCTCCAAGAGTAGTCATTCAGAGTTCTTTTCCTACTTGTGTTAGGAGTCTCATTGTTTCTTCTCCTAAAGGATTTGGTATGGAGGATAAGAAGACCTGTTTCAAGTTTAGGTCATTGACTCCACCGATTTGATAGAATTTTTGTGTCACCTTGAAATATTTTTCTAAATCCTTCTTGTCCATGGAACAGCATTTCATCTTGAAAAATTCCACTCTGAGTCTTTCTATGGTTTGATTATCTTGTCTACAAAATTCTGTGTAAACCAGAGCTGAGGCTGCTTCAACATTGTCCATCTGGAGAAACTGGAGTTCTTTATATTCTCTTAGGCGTTTCCACCATTCTTGGATAATACCTGTAAATCTAGAGGCAAAACCCAATAAAACTGTTTGAGCTACATCCTGGGCTTTTAAGCTTCTAACAGGAGCCGTGCTTTGAACTCTTGAAATCTAACATTCCATTGATTGTAGGGAATATCATCAAGAGTGAAAATACGGAACTTGGAGGACTTGTTTTTTAGACAATCTTCTTGGGATGGACCTTCTTGTTCTCCTTCATCTTCTTCAACAAATGTTTGAGCTTCTGTAGTACTTGATTGCCCTTCTTCCTCCTTTTTGGTTGGTTGCGCCATGAAGTGGAGAAGAGGCTCTTCCTCACTTCTTTTTCTGGTGTTGATTCTTCAGTCTTTTAGACCATAAGCTGGTCTTATCTTCTTCATTTAATATTTTCTTAAGAATGGAGGATAGATGTTAATCCTGCTGTCGAGGTGCATTGGATCAGCGGCTATGGTTCTTTTGACATGGTTGTGAACGTCCAAGGTGTTGCTTCTAGTGATGCTGCAGACTTTGATTGTTGTTGGATTTGTCCCTTTAGGGCGGCATACTGCTCTTTAAGGCTTTTCATTTACTTCTTTTGCTAAGAAGATTTGCATTGGTACAGTATTTGCCTTAATGAGAGCCATCAATTCTTCATAGGTCTGCTGGATTTTTGTTGACAGCTTGGCAATTATTAAGTCATGAGATTGTTGAATATCTACAACTGTTCTTGTTGTTTGGGTCTCAATTTTCTTCAAAATTTTGTTTTGAGAAACAATATTCTCAGATTGTCAATTCAAGGTTTCTTCAGCAGGAGAAACTTTCTTTATTGAACCATCAAAATCTCTTACAGTTGGATTTGGAATTTTGGACTCGTGAGAGACGGTTCCTTCCTGATTTTGGAAACTTTTTAGAGGTGGGAAATGTTTCTCGTAGTCTGCAGGATTTATCATACAAACTTGAGGGATAGGTTGGCCTTATTTGGGAACAAGGAAGTGTTCCCCATGATCTTCCATCTATTTTGGACTTGCTCATAACATGGTAATATTGGAGGAGTTAAAGGAGTTGGTGGATTTAGTGGAGGTGTTTGAGGAGGATTATCCCATCATGTGGGGCTTGTAACTGGCTGGTCAAAACACTCTGGGGTTGAATATTTGACTATATAATCAAACTTGCTTGATGGCTGGCCAAGAAATCCAACTCTTGTCTTTTTTAGCAAGACACTATTTAAGCTTGCGTCCTAAGTTGTCTTTTGCTCCTTTGGACATTACCCTCATCATCTTTCAGGCAGTTTGGACAGCTGTATGCATCCCAATAACAATGTTCTTTGGATGATTTAAAGTCATAATTTAGATTGCCTTGATCATCGAAGGATATTATCTCTGTTGCTAGAAAAGGAGTGATACTGGTCATCATATATTGGGTAGTAAAACAGTTATGAAGCAAGACCTCCTTCCTGGCAAAAGTCATTTGTGTGCTGCCATCTTCGAAAGTTTCATACTTTGGCTCTTCCATCTGAATTATGGGTTGTAATTGGTGCATCTTTTCATAGTTGGTTATCCACAAGCTTGGCAATAACTTCTTTAATTCTTCCGTGGGGATTTGCCATGGGATGTAGGTGCACGTTGGGACTTGATTAGAATCTACTTGGATCATCAAAGCATCAGATGATGTTGGTAGAGCCAGATCTTGGTCATGATCTTGAAGCCTGTATGCCATTTGATAATCGAGAGTGGATCCAATAGAGTTTGGATCTTGGTCTACTTCCACTATTTGAATCTAGACTTTCAAGGCCTCTGGAAGTATCCTATCTATCAAAGACATATTAAAGTTAGGGAACAGCGTAACAATTACGATCTCTGCATTTAATGTGGTCTTTATAGTGGCTATGTTGGCTTGTTGGTACTTCCTCAATCTTGTGTTGAGGAGACCAATTCTGGCACATATGGGAAGGCCCTTTCTAGTGTGATAAGTGAATGCTAATCTAATGACACCAAAGTGGATATGGGAGTACCCTTGTGAAAGCTATTGATGGGGAAGTTCAGGTGGTATTTGAAAAGTAACCAATTGCTTGTGTGACACAGCCGATAGTTGACACTGACTAAATTTTTAGGCCTGAATGTATTCTTTTTAAGGCTTTATGAAAGGGACAGATGAGGGATTTTATTGATCTAGTAAAAGGGTTTGTTGTTTTTGTAAAGGCATGGTAAGGTTTAATGAGAGGGAGAGATTCATAGTTTATTTTTGTTTCATCTAGTAAGTAGGAAATTTCATAAAGGTATTCTATCTTAGAAGATGTAGACTTTCTAATTGAAGGAATAAGAGGTAGAGAAAGGGAGGTGGTAGGTGTCTCGGAGTGAGAACTAGAATTAAAACTAGAAGCCATATGCATGAATGAGTGGAAACCTAATAACAAGACAGAAAGAAGGCTTTGATACTAGTTAAGGACTAGGCAGTCACTAGGTGAAGGATCCAAACATAATAGCTTATCTTAAGATCTTCGTCTGAAATAACAAATAATAGAAACATATAATCTCAAGACGTTTGCTTACTCCTTGATCACTCTCCTAGCCTTTGGCGGAGATTGACGACCTTGTCTAAGGTTAACAGCTGCTATTGTTGTTTATCCAGCCTGGGAGTTTTAAGGAGCCTAAGTGTTAATGATCATTATTCTGCTTGCTACCAGACATTCTACCACTAGAGTACTAGATAATAAAGAAGCAGTATTTTTATGCCGCCAACATCTTTAGTACAGAGCTCATCAATAGGACAATAACGCTTCAATTTTTCCCAGATGCTCAATAATCCATTAGGTCATTGGCTCAAAATTGCCACGAAAAAACTTGGATCATTGGATTTAATCTTTACACCAAAAAGAAAGGCTTGATAATTATGTCCAAAGGGTTAGGATATAAGCAATATTTCATAGTATGGGAATCAATTCTCAATTTCTTTCGGCTGTCAATAGATCATTTTCACCAAATTAGGGAGAGACTAATTCATAGGTCCTGTGCCACATCATACTCGAAGTTCCTAAAGAAATGCTCCAATACGCTCTGGACCAAAAAAGAAATTTCTGTCTTTCTCATTCAAACAAAATGAGGACGTCAATCCTACAATGGCCAATCATCTTGGAATGAGCCCTGACCATCAGTAAATGGCCTTACAAAAAGTCAAGAACTACAGTATCTAGGTTTAATTAAACCAACTTTATCATGGGCTTATCATGCAATTTATGTCAACAAGAGGTCTGAGTAAATCAGAGAAAAGCAAAGATTGGTAATTAATTATAAACCTTTTAATCATTTTCTCTTTGATAAATTTTCTCTGTCAAATAGAAATTCTCTATTTTTCGATCTTTTCCAAGCCAAGATATTTTCAAAATTTGATATGAAAAGCAGGCTTTTGGCAGTTAGGCATAAAACTAGAGGATAGACCCAAGATCGCCTTTTGCATCCTAAACCATCATTTTCAATGGACTGTTATGCCATTTAGGCTTAAAACTGCTCCGTCATTATTTTTAAAGGCCATAACCAAAATCTATGCCCTAATCCTCTTAAATGCTCGCATTTATATTGATGATATACTTTTGTTTTCACCAAATGCCTAAACCCATCAGAACCTTTTGGCCCAATTTGTTGAAATAACTGAAGCTCATGGTATAATGTTCAAGAAAAAGATAATAATTGGGCAGTTCAAATTTTATTTTTTGGGTATGACCTTATTCAACAGACAGTATGAAGCCTAACCACATATAGCCCAAGAATTATTAAAATTCCCTAATGAAAACTTTACAAAAACCCAAGTCCAATAGTCCTTGGTATAATCAATTATTTTAGAGATTTTGTTTTAAGAATCTCAAGATATGTCAGTCTACTTATCCAGCTTTTAAAAAAGGACCCTCCAACATGGTCACATGAACACACAACTATTGTCAAGACATTAAAGCAGCTTATACAAGACCTTCCTCCACTGTTGATTCTTTCATATGGAAAAAGGATTCTCTAAACAGATGCTAGTAACAGACATTGGGAAGCTATCATTTATAAATACAAAAGTGGCTAATTTAAAGATTCCATGCTGCATCATCATTCTATTTTTAAAGAGCTTCTAGGAATAAAATTGAGAATCACAAAATTTGAATTCCACCTCATTTGTCACCATTTACTAGTTGAAATAGATTTTGCAACTTCGACAAGTATGATTAATTTCAAAAGGAACAAGACCATTAATGTGTAGTTACTATGACTGGCTATGTGGTTTGACCAGTATTTCTTTGATATTAAGCATATTTAAGGAAAACAAAATGTTATTCCTAATTATCTGTACAAACTATGTATAAATACCATGGCTAAGAAACACTACTAGACCATTAAAAGTAACCAGCCTTGTTATACTATTAGTCGTATTTCACTAATTCTCACAATGGTTTCACTTTCATTTCTGTTCTTATTTCCCAAAGATGCTTATAAAATATTAATGGGAAAAAACACCAAAAGAATAACAACCACAAGAGCCCTGTTTATACAAAATCACGTCATTAAGAAACTAGGTCCTCTAATATATTACGACCTTGGTGTCCACCCCAGATTATCCCTTTTTGCTAAGATACTCTCTCTCCGAGACGTGCTATTTATGCCATAACCACTTGCTCATTTCTTCTGGTATCTAGTCAGTGTTTTCACCATAGCTGTTGAAGTCTAAACCATTGCTACCAGGATTTCAATCAGAGCGTTCAGGGACAAGGATGATTTTGAACCGGCATATCAAACTCAAATGAATATCCTCTCATCGTTTGCTCTATTATCAAAATGAGATGAAATTCTCATAGCAAAATGGGAAAAAGTTTATGGATTAAGACAAGCTTTCTTATATCCTCACGGGCCAAAAGACCCTATGACAATCATTCCTTTACAATGTTACACTATTTTTTCTTAAGTTTGTCTTGCAGGTTAAATAAAGATGGCTCCATTAATATCAACCCAATAATTGAATTTTTGGATCTGACAAAGAACCCATCATAATTATTGGAACAAAACAACAAGAAATTCAAAAAATTCTGTTTATCAAGAATCAAACCTCATAGACAAGATTTGGCCAACACTAGATGATGACGCACCACGAAATAGTTTCCTCCTGATTATAACATGAAGATTGAAAAAGCAATTTGGTAATATTCCCAGGACGCATCCATAGCTGATAGTGATGACAATCATAATACTTGTCTTTATACTAAAACTGATACAGAAGGAGTTCTTTACAAAAATCCAGGTTTTATGGATTCACAAGATCCCTATCTTTTAAGTAATTTATCCATTACTGATTCAGCCAATCTAGAGATCATTTGGACATGTTATAACGCGTGTCCTCTTATGAATGATGAAGTGACCAAGCTCCGAAAGAAGCAGCAAGAGAGTGGTCGAATAGTTATTATGATATGATACAGAGTAAAGCAGATTCCTCGACAAGACCATATGAATCCCCACCAAAGCCATGTGACAAAAGCTGATTTCTTTCAGCACCACTTTAGCCTTTGCGTTATTAAAGTTATAATAGTGTTTATGCTTTTACTTTTGCTTTTTGCTTTGTTTTATAATAGGTCTCTGTGTCCTTTAATTTTATTTGGTACTAATATTAGAGCTCTATATATAGAAGCTCTATCTCACTTGTAAAAGGAGAAGAGAGGATATAAGAAGTGCTCTGAAAAAATAAAATATCAGTGTGCTTTCTCAAAAATATCTTTATAAAATTCTTTAGGAAAGGAAATTTGATAGCAAACAGAAGAAAGATCCTTAAAACTTAGGCTCCTTAAAACTCCCAGGCTGGATAAACAGCAATATCAGCTGTTAAATCTCAGACAAGGTTGTCAATCTCCCCTAAAGGCTAAGAAGGCGATCCAAGAGTAGACAAGCGTCTTGAGATTATATGTTTATATTGTTCGTTTATTTCAGACGTAGGTCTTAAGAGAAACTATTATGTTTGGATCCTTAACTTTGACATTACCTTTGTAAAAAATATTGAATGAAATTAAATACAAATATCAAGAACATAACAAAAATATGTGCATTCAAGAATATAAATAACTCTATTTTTATAGAGTTATCAAAAGTCTACCAAAAGACAGCAGAAGGATTGTCTTAGTTCAGAAAACCATACGTGTTAAATACCTTTTGGTACAAATGAATATATTAAAGAAAGAATCAACACTTATTATGGATCCGATTTTAGATACTAACATGGAAGATTGGCTATCAGTCATTCATTGTCGTCTTTTTAATAAAAAATGTGTTATTGTCGTGTAGTTTAACCTTTTCAAATATGGCCAGTCTGTTTCATTGAGGCAGAGGGCTGTGTTTTTGGAATCAATGCCAGCTAAAATCTGCTTTATAAATAGTTTATGTGTTAAGATTTGATTTCCTATTTTATTTTTGATCTGCTTTATAAATAGTTTGTGCTTCATTTCATGTTAAGGTAAATATACATATTTGATTTCCTATTTTATTTTTGATAGCAGTTTATGAATGGTTTTATGATAGGAAAACATTGATGGACTAAATTTACACTACACTATATTATATTGTCTTTTTTTGGTGAAGGGATATATTGCTAGGATTTTAGTTACTATTCATGCATGATTTATATTACATTGTTTACTAATGATTCTAATGCCTTTTCGTTCAAGTGATTCAAGTTTATTTCAAGTTGAAAAATTTCTTGGTTTTTCAAATAGTAGAAGATATATTTAAAGTGAAGGGATATATTGCTAGGATTTTAGTTATTATTCATGCATGATTTATATTACATTTTTACTAAAGATTCTAATGCCTTTTCTTTCAAGTGATTCAAGTTTATTTCAAGTTCAAAAATTTCTTGGTTTTTCAAATAGTAGAAGATATATTTAAAACACTTGCGAAGGGATACCAGGGAATACAAATATCATCATCTTTTGTTCCCCCTCCCTGCATTCCATGAGCATCTAGAGTCGCCACGGAACCAAATTTTTTGATGTTCAGTTTGATATACGTTGAAACTTCATGTTTTACTTTTTTGGTTCAACTTTCATCTTTTACTTGCTGACTGAAGAACGGTTGGCTCATTAAGCACAAAGATATTTATAAATTTAAGATTTCCTTGAATTTCCATTTAGCAACACCACTGGGCTTTGGGTCTATTTCTAGTCAGGGCATGGAATATGTGTCAAACACTATATGATCCTAAAAGAGCCTATTTCCTCATTAACTTGCCTTGGATGTGTCAATGTTATTGTATGGCTCAACTCTGTCTCACTTTTGCCGAGGAAGGAGCCTTCTTAACTTAAGTTAGTCAATCTACAATTTAATACTTTCAGTCTTCTTTTCTAGAGAACTGTAGCCATATGACACTTATAGGGTGTTTGGGATAATAGTTAGAACTACTTTTATTGTAGCATATGAGAGCTTTATACTATAGTAACATTTTTTTTACTATAATATGTGAGGGCTTTACATTGTTCATAACTGAGATAATGATTAAGACTGCCCTTCCTAAACAGCACATTATTGTTCGTGTACTAATACTGACATTGTTAATCCTGGGTAATTGGTTTAGATTAGAAGAGGCCTTGTGTCATTTATCTTCCATACCATCCAAGCATGACATCTTGTCAGCAAACAACACACATGCCTACCACTTCTCAGTGGGCTTACCCTTTTGGGGCCATCTTTCCTTTTGACTGCGAGATAACCAAAATCTGCACATGAAAATGTTAGTTTAGTGGGAACTATGTTGTGGAGCAAAGTCTTGCGGTAATCTGTGTGAGTACCCCTTAACTCTTAACTATGTGATAGAATTGACTCACACAGATGTTAAAAAGAAACACGAAATCAAACGATCAAACTCAGAGAATTTTATTGATAAAAAGATATGAAAAAAAAAAAAAACAGTGGATATGGGGACATTTGAGTGGCCCATACACTCCTTTAGAGCAAAAGGTTGACTAAGAACACTTAGTAATTCCTCAATAATTCTCTCTCCCATTCTCCCTTCCTTTTATTCGTCTCATAATTCCCTAGCTACCCAAAACATTTATTCCCTTCCATCACATTTTTCTCGCCCTTCTTAATTCTTGGAATCACTCTGGCATTGCCATCTGGCACTTCCACAACAGACTCCTCAACCACTGAAGCAATCATTTCCTACACTGTAGCTGTAGCTAGACCCTCAACCCTTCTCTTAATAAGCCTTCTCCTTGCGTATGTAAAATGAATCGGAGGTGTATCATTACCCCCGCCCCAAAGACGCACCTTGTCCTCAAGGTGAAATTGTGGAAATTGAGTTGATCACATCAAACGACTCCCAAGAATCCTCATGAGCAAAGATTTGCCCAACGAATGAGGACTTCCAAATGCATAGAGGAGCCATGTGAATTTTGTCGAACACTCAATAGTGTTGTGAGTTTAGCCTTCAATTCCAACTCAGTTGTGAGCTGGCTAGGGAGAGTAGCGGTTGTTTGTGTCTCGCCCAAAGCATGTTGTAGCTAAGAGATGTGAAAGACGATGAATTGCGGGCCCATCAAGCAGTTTTAGGTGACAAGGGATAGGTCCAACCCAAGTAGTAATTTCACAAGGATTATCGAAGCAAAGAGCAAGCTTTTCATTGTGGTGAAGAGCCAATAAGCGCTGATGGTAAGGCCTCAGTTTGAGATACACAAAATCTTCGACTTCAAAACTCACATCACGCCGCTTTCCATCAACCCAATGCTTTAATCTTTTTTTGCGCATGCATAAAATGATGTTTGAGGACATCGAGTGTGGCATCAAGATCTACCAATTGCCGATCCCTGTCTTCCACTAGAGAAGAACCAAGGCTATAGCGAATAACCGGGGGCAAGTCTCGATCATACAACACTCGAAAAGGAATGGTCTAGGTTGTGGAATGGAAGGTGGTATGGTACTAGGACTCTGCCCAAGGTACGCAATGAACCCATTGCTTTGGTTTCTCTAAAATGAAGCATCTCAAATAGGTTTCGAGGCACCGATTGACAACCTTTGTTTGCCTGTCGAATTGGGGATTGTAAGAGGCATTGTGAGACAGTGACATTCCCATTTTCTTGAAAAGCTCCAACCAAAAGGCGCTCAAGAAAACATGGTTTGAAACAATAGACCGAGGTATCCCATGTAACTTCACAACTTCACGAATGAAGATGGCAGCCAAAGTAGTTGCTATGAAAGGATGCTTCAACGGGATGAAATGGCTTCACTTACTCAAATGGTTGATAAGTACGGAATCGAATCCCTCCGAGTGTGGAAGCCCTTCCATAAAATCCATTGACAAGTCTTTCAACACTTTGTCGGGCAAAGGAAGAGGTTGCAGCAAACCACTAGGGGCCAAGGTTGAGTACTTGTGGTGTTGACACACTTCACACTTTGCCACATACTCCATCACATCTTTCTTGAGCACAAACCAATACCAATCTGCTACCAATCGTCAGTACGTTTTTTGAACCTCGGAATGACCCCCCACAGCTTCATCATGATAAGCTTTAAGTAACGTCCCGACAAAGGGAGAGCTTTGTGAGATCACTAGGCAGCCCTCAAACATCAACCGATCTTGCCCAATCATAAAACCCTGATGAGCCAACGGGTTCTGTTGCAACTCAACTTAAATTCGGGACAAACGATTGTCCAATAACACCTATTGATGTTCTTCGTTAGTGTTCAAAATGACAGGGGCAGAGAGTAAAGCCAATTCTAGTCCACATGGCAACCGAGAGAGAGCATCTATTGCTTTATTCTCTAGGCCAAGCTTCTAACGAATCTCAAAATCACATCCCATCAACTTGGATAGCCATTTCTGATATTCTACATTCACCAACCTTTGTTCTAGCATGTACAGCAAACTCCTTTGGTCAGTCCGAATCATAAAATGCTGCTTGAGAATATAAGGCTGTCATTTTTGAATTGCCTTTACAATTGCTACCAATTCCTACTCATAAACCAACTTATACCATGCAAGCGACGGAATAGGCCTAGCTGTAGAATGCGATAGGGCACTAATTTTGCATGAGAACGGCTCCCACACCATAACTCGAGGCGTCCGTTTCGAGGATGAAAGGCTGAAAAAAGTCGGGTAAAGCCAACACTGGAACACTTGACATTGCCTGCTTAAGGCGCCCAAAAGCCACTGTTGCCTCCTACGACCAACTTAAATTATTTTTTTCAACAAATCCTTAAGGGGCAATGCTATTGTCCCATAACCAGTCACAAGCTTTCAGTAGTAACTGGTAAAACCCAAGAACCCCTGTAACTCCCTCAAGTTTGTGGGAACCGGCCATTGTAACATGGCTTCAACCATAGACGAATGGATCTATAGCTACACCTTCTCGAGTGATAATATGGCCCAAATACTCAACTGAGGATTGTTCGAAACTATACTTGTTCACATTAGCAAACAACCAATTCCCCTCTAAAACCCCAAGCACTATCTCTAAGTGCTTTGCGTGTTCTTCCATGGTCTTGCTGTAGACCAAAATGTCATCAAAGAACACCAGAACAGCCGTGTGTAGGAATGGCCAGAAAACATCATTTATAAGAGCTTGGGATGTCGCTGATGCATTTGTAAGGTTGAAGGGCATCACCAAAAACTCATAATGGCCATTGTGAGTCCGAAATGCTATTTTTGGCACACCTCTCCATGCACTCGAATTTGGTAATATCCTGTTTTGAGGTCAATCTTCGAAAACACTATAGCCCTATGTGACTCATCCAATAGGTCATTGATAAACGAGATCGAAAACCTGTCTGGAACAGTCTCTTTGTTGATGGCCCTATAACCGTTTTTCCCAAGCTACCCAAAACCCTTTTTCCCTTCCATCACATTTCCTTCGCCCTCCTTAATTCTTGGAATCACTCTGGCATTGCCATCTGGCACTTCCACAACAGACTCCCAACCACCGAAGCAATCATATCCTGTGCTGCAGCTATTGCTAGACCCTCACCCCTTCTCTTGGTAAGCCTTCTCCTTGCGTATGTGAAACGAATCGGAGGTTTATCGCTGTGTCATCCAAACAGTAACTTGACAAAAGGACCACATGCAGATTTCTCTTTTAGCAAGTTGCTACTTTTTATACGCCTGTTATATCTCATTTTGAAATTGCCAAACTCGGCATAACATTAGTTTTGGCAAAGCAACTCGTTCAAGCAACAAAATTACATGAACTATGATATTGTGCAGAATTTGAACATGAAAGCAACTCGTTTAAGAAGAAAACTGCTCCTTTGCACAAATTTGTTCTGGCCAATTTTGAGATTAGAAAAACTGAACTATAATATTGACCAACTACTGTGCAGAGTAGTTGCACAAATCTCCAAGGAAGTCATCCAGTAGTTGCAGCAAAATATAACTGACAAAATATGTTACAACTTTTCAAAAGAAATAATCTTGAGATTCTGTGAATTTTGTTTTAGGTTAATTTTGCAAAACAAATACAAATTATTTTGCATACTCCATAGCAAAATTAACTTACAAAAATCCACAGAATCTTAGAATTGCCCCTTATAAATTCACAGAATCTCAGGATTACCCCTTATCTTTTATCAGTTTAAAGTGCCTCAATTCAATGTACTTCTTGTATGTTTTATTGCTGCTTTGGTTGAGAGGACCTTTAGTCCTCTTCTATTATGTATTTCTTTTCTTTTACCTACGGAGTAAAATCTCTCGTGCCTTATGAATTCAAATAACACACAAAAAAAGAAGGAAATGATGGTTTATTTGGTGTTTGTTTGCAATTCATTACTAGAAAGTACTGTGCTCTGACATATTGATTATGCTGCTGCAGCGGAATTATCGGTTCTTCTTCACATTCATATTAACGTCAACCATCCTGTGCATATATGTCTCTCTGTTTTCTTGGATAGACATTGCAAGGGGATATAAGAACGTTTGGGAATCTATGAAAAGGGACTACGTTTCAGATTTTCTTCTTGTTTACTGTTTCATAGCTGTATGGTTTGTTGGTGGTCTTACAGCCTTCCATCTCTATCTGATATGTACAAACCAGGTGACCTTTCTTCATGCTTATAATGTACATAAGAAATTTATTTGTTTATTCTGCTTTGGTTTGTTCATTATTTCATTTTACCTTGAAGTTTAGCTTGAACTAATCTTGCAAATACACGTTATCACCTTTTCTTCTTTTCAGAGTTCTCTTGGCAATGACAGCATCATTTTTTATGTACTTTGTGAAGTTAAATATCTGTGTAGTATTTCTCATCTATCTCGTTTCATAAATTTGGAAACAGTTGTCCTCTTTTCGCAATTATATGAATTTTCTTTCTTTTTTTATTTTTTATGCCTTTTTGAGTTATGTGTATGTTTTTTGGTTTTTTGGTTTTTTTTTTTTTCAAATTATTAGCTTATTTAAAAGATGGTGCTTACTCCTACCAATGTATTGAGTCAAACTGACAGTCATTTTGGGGATTTCTTTCCTTTTATTTTTTATTTTTCCTGCAAAAAGATTTAAGATTTGGGTTTGGACCAAAGCATGAGTGTTATTCTGAATAGGAGGACGAGTAGCCATAGCATTAACTGATGTGAGTTAATGGTTTATGTAATCTAGTTCCCTCTCTTTTTGTATAGTGAACTAGAAAGAAAGGTAGGCTTATAGAAGTTTGAAATAATAGTTTTTTCTGAACCTTTAATGTCTCTTTAACTCTTAAATTGAAACAAGAAGTTAACTTCTTACTTTTTTTTATAATCTAAATATACAGCCATGCCTCTCAAATAATTTGTCATATGAAGTCTCCATTCTCTTGTCTTTTTATGCAGACTACTTATGAGAACTTCCGATACCGATATGATAAGAAGGACAACCCATATCACAAAGGAACCATAGGAAACTGTGGGGAAATTTTTTGCTCCAGCATCCCCCCATCAATGAATAAATTCCGTTCATTCATTGAAGAGGATGAACATGTGGTGGTGACACCTGTGACTTCAGATCTTGGAGAAGATGCTATGAGCTCAAAAGAGAAGATTGACATTGAAATGGAAACCAGGATTCCTGAGGAAAATGGTTTTCCTCTTCCAAATATTTTGCAGCATTTGGATTACGATGATCTAGAGAATAATCTGAAGAGCACCGAGGAAGGACAAAGGCAGGTTATGGACGCATATTTTCCTGTGGAAACTGAAGTGAAAGAGTCCCTGAGAAGCTCCTCTGGTGGAAATGGACGAATGGACGCTCAAGTTCGAGCACCTATGCAACACTCTCCTCCCAGAGAGAGACTAAGAGAACCTGTTGAAGGCACCATGCTAATGGCCAGATCAATAGACAGAAACGATGACTGAAAGTGACTTTCGTCAAACAATGGTTACTTGAGGGCAGAGGTGACTTTGCCTTTCTTTTCTTTTCCTTGATCAATCCACATTTCATAGGCGCACGCATTTGGTTTTTCTGCCTATGATTCTACCTTTCTAGACCATCTCACCTTACTTTTTATGAATTTGACAACGAGGAACTTGCACCATGATAATTAGCCAATATGCTAATACAGAAAACAGTGAACCATGGCTGTTTAGTAAGATCCCCCTTTTAGTGATTCTATAACTTAACTGGTTGTGCAACTCTCGGCTTCTTAACTTCTTAAAAATCTTTCTCTAGAAGTGAATGTTTCGTCGGAAAGCGCTACTACACGGGTTTTCTCTTTTATTTTGCTAACCTGCCTTAAATAATTAAGTAGGAAATTTAAATAAATGTATTCTTTATTTTGGGTTTATACATAAAATATACCATTTATTTTGAACTTCATCAAATATATACCAGAGTATTTAAAGTAGGTAACAAACTTATACCCCGTAATGGCACTAGGACATTTGACTATTTGATGACAAAAGTGCCCTTAAAAGAAGGAAGAAAATTCTAAAGAGAAAAGAACAAATAGAATGTGAGATTTTTTCTTTCTTTCTTTCCCTTTTTTTTTTTAATTTATGTTTTTCCCTTATTTTTCTCTTCCTTTCTATTTTTCTCTCCTTCTTTAAGGATATTTTGGTCTTTTTGATATTCAAATTTGGGCATTGACTGCATCATGTTATGAATTTGATAGGTTAATGGTATGCATTTGCTACGCACTTGAATGTCCCGGTACATATTTGATGACGTCTAAGATGGATGGTATGCCTTTTAATAAACGCAAAATACATGGTTTATATAACCGCAAATTTCCCAAATTAAGCTGTTGGTTGTGCTTTACAAGTGACATTTAAAAGTACATAAAAATTGAGATTTATTCAAATCTCTTGAAATCCCAAGAAAATTGTAACTGCAAGAGATTGCACTTAAAAAATAAACAAAAGATTGCACATCCGGTGACTACGCTACAACATATGATAGAGAATTTTTCTAGATGCTTTTGGTCTAATGGTTTGAGTTGTGAATCTCTTTCAACTGGTTGGAAGGAGAGTCGTTTGATGGAAGAGCTGCACGTGTGAGCCAACACTCACTCTGATCATGGATAGAGAATAGCAAAGAAGGCTAATTGGTTGAGATCTTTCTGAAACGTTACTTCTCTTCTGATTGAGGAAGTTTTTCGACATTTATAAGGTTAGTAAGATCTGGTTAATTTATGTATATACTGTGTCAAACTTGTGTTTTAGAAAATACTTTGATATAAAAATTTTTAAAATTTCGCTGCGTATTATTTTTTCAACAATTTGTATCAGAGCCATGGTTTTCACATAAATTTACAAGTTTGTGATCATGTTATATGTGTAAATTATGCGATCTTGATCTCTTATATGCTTGAATTTAATTTTATAAAGAGTTGGTACTCTAGGTTTCCATATAATTTTATATGTTGTCATAGATTATATGGTAAATGTTTATTAATTAATTATGGTTGATTAAATTATTATTTAATTATGAATTAATTAATTAATTTATACCGGTTATGGTTTCTTAAAGGTTAGAATATATATCTAGGTTTTTTTATGTAATTAGATGATCTCTGTCTCGGAATCATTATTTAATTTTAAATTTGTAATAATTTTATAATTAAATAATCATTCAGAGAAGACAGATCTAAAAGGCGGATCTAGAAGATGAATGATGGTGCTCCTAAGTATTTTCTAAGTCTCTAATTTTACGTTTTTGAATTGTTAAAAATAAAATTGATAAATTGCATCGAAATTGTATTTTTTGGAAAGGGGTGGTTTCTACACGATCGGCATTGTTAGACGTGTATATCCTAAGGAATAAAAATGTAATTTGGTTTCGAAGACATTTTTATCAATAAATAATTTATTTATTATTTGTATACCAAATCTTGTGCTCTTTACGTTCATATTTGTTGAATGTATGTTAAGCAAACAATAGTGTGAGACTGTTGGTCTAAACCTTAAGAATTGGGCATATGATGGACAGATTATACAGAAGGCACGATTCTTAAGATGATGGTCTAAATCATAAGATCCGCAATCGAGAGAATAAAGTTGGGCGCTTATGCATGTAAAGATTGTTATGTTGTCTATATCCATATTGGGAGATGGTTTGTCTTAACCATCGAAGGTGAACTTCGTGAATAGAAATATTGGCATGTTGTTATAGGTGACGATGTGTTGGATCGAGACATAAAGTGAATTGATTTGGATTATGTGACACCTCAGAGTACGGGAGGTGACGTAGTGGTTTAATTAGGTTAATTAAATAAAATTTAAATTAAAACCCAAGTTAAAGAATTTAGTTAATTATGAAATGAATGATAATTTAAAACCATTTTTAAACAAATATTTATAATAATTAAACAAATAATATAAAAACAAAGTGAAATGAAATAATAAAGAAAGAGAGAATATGTATTGGGTCTTACTGACTCACAACTTGTGCATATACATAGTATCGACAATAATTAAATTACAACCACAGTCTAAAACAAAAGAAAGATTAAAATAATACATGCCTTGATTTTATAATTCAAATAACTTACTTGACTCTTCTACTGCTCGCAGGTCTGGTCAACGGACTCTTCTCCGATCCTAAGCTGTACTTCACCTACGGGAAAAAGGTTTTGAAAACAGATAAAATGTGAGCGAAAGGTTTAGTAAGACTATACTTTTGAAAACAGATAAATAATTTAAATACAAATTTTCTTTTCAAATAAATAATTAGAAAGCAAAGTTAAATAAATTCATTTAAATAAATCTTATTTAAAATAGTTTGTCCAAAAAGTAACTTTTATCTTTCTTGGGCAAACCATATATATGTCACCACCTTAGTAGTTCAGTTGGGTTTCGGAACCTGCCCCTAAGGTTATACGCTGCATGACCCAATCTTTGATATGGTATCATGCCCATTCATATATTTATTATAATTATTAAAAATCTCTTTTATCAAGTATTTTCATTTATATTCATTATATGATTCACTATCAAAGTCACCTCAATCTATTGTTTGTGAAGACAATCAACAAAATCCTTTTTTCAATCAATCATTGAAAATATTTTGATGAAAATCCTTTGGAGGCCAAAATCATTTTAAAATTAGGTTACCAAGGAGAGGAGTAGAAGTCCTACCTCAATACTCGTGTCGGTGTCCGACACCGTAGTTTCGGTCCGCTATATGTTAGCTCCGTAGAACCTCCAACAACCTTAAATAGGAGGTAAGTTCATAAGTATCTATCTTAAGGTATCCTACGTTTCTAAACTGTTTCATGGTGTCCTAGTGTGCCATTTGTGTTTATAAAATCATATTGAAATGTTAAAATCTCAATCAGGGTTTAAAATGGTAAAAACGTGTGAAAAACAACAAATTTGCACCATGACCGGTCGGCCTGCCGGTCTCCTTGGTTCGGCCTGCCGAACTGTGTAGTTCGACCTACCGACCATCTGGATTCATTCGGCTGAACTTTTTTAGGTTTGGCTTGCCAAACGTATGAATCTATCTTGCCGAACTCATGAATTCGGCCTGCTGAACTTTAAGTCCGGCCTGCTGAACTTCAAGTTCGGCTTGTCGAATTAGAAAATTCTAGAATTTTCCAAACTCAAGCCTCGGCTTCTCGAACTCCAATCCACAATTTTAACTTGTTTTCTCAATTCTTAGGCATAGAAAACATTCATAGATGATAGAAAAACATAGTAGATTACTTTTTAACACATTAAAACAAGATTTACACAAAAGTCTTGAATAAATCTGAAAATAGAGAAATATAGAGAAAAATAAAAAATCTTGATTCAAATTCATTTTTCTTCAAACTAAGCTTAGATTGTAGTTATTTGAAGTTCCTCTAACTTAGACTGAAGGTTTTCTAAGCTTAAATGAACTTATTTTTCAAAATACAAAGAAAATTGAAAAATTGAAAAAAAGTTTTGAAATTTAAAACTAACCTTGAATTTAAGCTTTGATTCGTAGTTGTAATCATCCAAACGCATTCCCGAGCTTCCAATTGGCTGAGGATTGAAGGTTCGGCTTGATTTTGAAATCAAAATTTGAGAGAAAGAGGGAGAGGAAGAGAGACGGTGAGAGGGAAAGAGAGAGAGATGAGAGAATGAGAGAGAGAGCTGAGTAAGGGAAAGGGAAGGAGAGAGAGAGATAAATAGAGGGAACGGGAGCAAAACCAATGAAAAGAAACCGTGTATCACCCACGATTTTGATAAAGGACATGATTGGTATTTGATAAATTGTTTTATTCTAAAATTTAAAATAACAAAGAAAAATAATTTAAGGTAATTAAAAATCATTAAAATAATAAAAAATAACATTAATTTAAAAATTTTAGCAAATAACCAAATTAAGTTTATAACATTTATATGGCATACTAATCTACCATTTTACACACTAATAACATTTAATTAAATTCGGGAGCGCTACAGAGTAATAATTATGTCTCGACAAATCAATTCACTTTAGACAATCATTTATATTGTATCTTAATCTTGAGATGAATAGTGGACCTGTTGTCTTGACTTATGTCTTTTGATGTACCAAGGGTGTCACCCATATTTTAATAGTAGTACGCATGCCGGTATGTTAGAGGCATGACTCTTGATAGCATAGACTTGTTACTCATAGATATGGAATCCATAGCTCTTCTTTAGGAGTAGTGATATCCTCTTATATGCGTTATCCTGTAATTGAAAAACTGGAGCGCTCAACCCTTTGGATACATAGGTGTAACCGAATGGTATACTGTCTTTGGATGGTAAGTTTTTTGATGGTGAGATAATGGAACGTAAGATAAAAATGATCGAGAAGGTAAGACAAAACTTGTCCTTAAGCCGATTATGGATAATCCTATGGGGATACCATACATTATGAGATGTCATGGAGACTTAGCTACACGGGTTTCGTAATTCTATATAGTTCAAAAGTACAGCTTCAAGCTTTTACTAGAGTAGTGTTGGAGTTGATAATTATGAAATGTATATCTAGGATATCATAATTATCGGGAGCTTAAACTATATAGGTCTATCAGGTCCCCTTTGCTAGCTTATAAAAATCCTGTAACGATACGGCGTGTTTTTTCAATAATTGGTGACTTATGTCAAATTTATTAGATTGGTTGAAAGTCGAAAGAATCAAATAATTCATGTTTGTTTATCGTTTGAATTAATTTTGTGACAAAAATTAATTCAAGATAAACTTATTGAATTATTGGGATCGAATAATTCTTGTCTGTTTATCAGTCGATTTAATTTTGTATACATTAAATCAAGATAAACTTGTAGAATTAGAAAAATATTTATTTTCATAGAGATTATCTAGATAAAGTTGTTTTAATTAGATAACTTCTCTATTGGGTTATTTGAATTAAAACTGAGACTTTATCCTATTGAATCTCGGGTAGAAAACAAAATATTCGCTAAGATTTTTATTGACAGTTTGACATGTCGATCCTCAGGTTCGGCCTGCCGATGGGGCAAGTTCGACAAGCCTATTAGATAGATCGACATGTCGATCACGCGATAAAAGGATCACTCATTTTCACGCGAATTTTATCATATATTGATCCGAATTTGATTTTGATTCAAATTTTGAGGCATTATCTGATAAGGATTGACTTCTGGACCCAATCTCTATAAAAAGAGAGTGAGTTTTATTATTATTTAGATCAATTGAGAGATTAAGAGTGATACTCTACAAGTGAGATTTTGAAACTCCTTGAGAGCTCTTGTTCACAAATCACAAATACTAGCTTTGGGTTTTCTCAATTGGTTGGAAGGAGAGTCACCTGGTGGAAGAGCTGTACGTGTGAGTCCACACTCACTCTGATCGTAGATAGAGAATAGTAAAGAAGACAAGTTGGTTGAGGCTCTTCTAGAACGTTACTTCTCTTTACTGATTACGGGAGTTATTTAGCACATAGAGGTTAGTAAGATTTGGTTAATTTATGCATATAGCATATCAAACTTGTGTTTTAAAAAATACTCTAATATAAAATTTTTAAAATTTCGCTGTGTACTATTTTTTCAACAGGCATGCAGAACCCTCTAGTTCAGCAGGTCGATGGTCGTAGGATTGGCAGACCAAATGTGAGATTCGGTAGGTCATTAGTGGGGCAAAAATTAGGTGGCTTTGGCTGTAGGTTGAACTTCTGGTTCGACAGGCTGATCTATCATGAATCGGTAAGGCTGGCAATTCGGGTCCACGGGTCATGTTCGGGTTGAGTTGAGCCCTTATTTATACAGCCAACATGCCAACCCAAACCCGACCCATGACCCGACAGGTCAAAAAAAGCCCAACCCAGACACGACCTGAAGTGTAGACGGGTTTACCCAACCAGACTCGTGTAACCCACCAATATGCTACTTTATGCATGTTTTTATTGATACGACACACTGACCTGCTAAACTCGATAGACTTGCAACACGATAGACCCAACAATAAGCCTACAAAATAAACAATAACCCAACAAAACAAAACCATCAAAAAAGTTAATAAAACTTTGTATAAGTTTAACAAAAACAAATATTCTAGAAATAAGAATCATGTCAAGTTGGATATATAACAAATGTTAGACTAATTTGACACATTAAAATTAATTTCAGGTCATATGGATTGCATTATGGTCACATGAGTTTAATTTGGGTTACACAGGTTGATTAACAATTTTCAGGTCAATTTTTAAGTTAACCTGATTTTGACACGTTTTTTGCTGGTTATTTCGGGTTGATTTCGTGTTGATTCGGGTTGACCCTAACCCAACTCATTTTTTGTGTGGGTTAGACGGGTTCGACCTAATTCCAACCCGAGGCCTATTTTCCCAACCCTAACCTGTATTTTTTGTGTTGGATTCGTGTCGTGACCCAAATTGCCGGCCTCATAAATCGGTAGGCCAATCTATGAAGAGCGGCAGGCCAGAGGTCATGGCCGATAGATCAATTACCCAGATCGGCTTGTCGACGAAGAGTTGAAAATTTTTTCAAAAAATGTGCAGTTTATGATATAGTTTTAAGTTTATTTTTGGGACAATTTTGAGAAACATTAAATTTGGATATGACTAGAAATTTGGAGTATTCAATTCATATGAGATTGAAGACTTGATGATGGGCATTACATGAAGAAGGATACTGCTTGAGGATTCAAGGATGAAGAATTGATAAAATGTTTCGATTATTCTCTTGTAATATTTGTTTTCTATTCTCTATGGTGGAACCATAATATTACGGTTATTTATTATTATTTTTTTTGTAGCTTTGCATGATTGCTTTGCTTGTCTGCATTATAATATAATTTGCCATGTATATTGATAACATGTCATATAGAATAGGGAGTACTGCTCATATTAAAATTGTTCATGCATGTCTTTAAAATAAAACCTTGATTTTAAAAGATTGAGTGGGAGAAGGTTTTCAATGAGAGGACCTAAGGCCTCCATCGTTGGTCCATAGAAAGAACATGGTGGTCCCAACCCCTAGGAAGGGATTTCTATCATGTACCAAATTCGATCTTTGAGAGGATAAGGTATTTTAACATGATTTATAGTTGTACACCCCTAAGTGGTAAATATAAATCATGGATAAAATATTGAAATGATGGTTATACAATCATGTTCATTTTACTATTAACCTCCTTAGGAGCTCTGTTAATAAAATTAATGGCTAAAGAAACTATTATTAATATATGCTGGATTATATGGGTCTCGGATGGCATATATTAATCAAGAGAGGATCCTGTTCCTGATTAAATTTGGCATGACTCTTTTAGGAGCTTGTTGAATTATGAGTTAGGAATTATCGTTGTAAGGTTGTGATTTTTTCAAGGTTTTGATATATAAACACATTTGCATGCTATACATGATTGTGTTATCTTCCTAACTTATTATACTATATTTGCTTATGATTGGTATATGATTCTTTATTCTAGATTAAAAATGTATGAAAATGCTTTATCTTTGATACTTGATAAAAACCAATTAATAGGCGAGAATTTTAATGATTGGAAACGGAACCTAAATATCGTCCTATTTTTTGAGAAACTAATTTTTGTGCTAACCATATCATGTCCTCCTAACCTAATGGGGAATCCACTTATGAGCAAATCTAAGCGTATCATAGCTGGAAAGTTGCTAACGATCAGGCCCCCTACTATGTTATGCCTAATATGAATAACATAATGCAAGCTCAACATGAAGGTTATTAGACTACAAAGCAGTTCTTGGATAATCTTGAAAACATGTTTGGAGGCCAAGCCATAAAAAATCAGAAAAGGGCACTTCGGAAACTTTTGAACTGCAAGCAAAAACCAGGGACATCTATAAAGCAGCATATAATGTTGGTCATAGATGACCTCATTGAGGATAAAACCTATGGAGCCAATATCAATGCCGAGTCATAGATGACTATGGCTTTTCAGATTCTATCAAAGGAGTTCATCCTGTTTAGAGCTTATTTGAGCAATAGACGGGATAAGACTGTAACGAAGTTGATAAAACAGTTACAAGAGTTTGAAAAACTGATTAGGGAAACTCCTGCTAGTAGAGAGGTTGACTTGGCGGTTGCATCCAGTTCCAATCCTAATCCAGGGAATGGAACGAAGCAAAAGGCTAAGGACGGAAAGGGTAGGTACTTAAAGAAGAATTGCAAGGACTTCCTTACCCAAGGAAGTAAGTGTGATCTTCTGGTTTTAGAAACTTGTTTGGTTGAGGAATCCAGTGACACTTGGTTCATAGATTCTAATGCAACTAATCATGTTTGTGTTTCTCTATAGGGGTTCAAAGAAACGAGAAGTCTGCTTCATGAAGACTTCACGCTTTGGACGCGTGATGGATCCTTGGTCTCAGTGGAAGTAGTAAGAGATGTTCATCTTTATTTTGATAATTATAGGAATTTAGTTTTGTGAGATCGTTTTTATGTTCCTAAATTTAATAGGAATTTAATTTCTGTAGCTTGTTTATTTAAAGACTCTTATTTGGTTTTGTTTTAATAATAAAGTGGTGATTTGTAAAAACAAATATTTCATTTGTTCTAGATGGATGCAAAATAATCTATATTTTATCAAACCTAAGATGGACTTACTACTTAATGCTGAGCTGAATGACAATAACTCTAAAAGACTTAAAACTTTTCACTCTAATAAGACTTATCTTTAGCATTTGCGCCTTGATCATATTAACCCGAATAGGATTCAAAGGTTGATAAGGGATAGACCTTTAAGTCACTTAAAGGTGGAATCTATACCTCAATGTAAATCTTATTTGGAGGGTAAAATGACCAAAAGACCATTCAGGTCTAAGGGCAATAGGGCTGAAGGGGTTCTAGAACTTGTGCATAGTAATGTTTGTGGATCAATGAACATCCGGGCATGAGGAGGGAATGAGTATTTCATCACTTTTATTGACAATTACTTAAGATATGGGTATATGTACCTAATGCACCATAAGAGCGAAATTTATGATAAGTTCAGGGAGTTTTAGGCTAAAGTGGAAAAGCAATTGAGTAGATTCATAAAGACGCTTCAATCCGATCGAGGTGGTGAGTACCTTTCTCATGTGTTCTTAGGACACTTCTTAGGACACTTCACTCCGCAATAGAATGGTGTGGCAGAGAGAAGAAATATGACTTTATTGGACATGGTTAGGTCCTTGATGAATTATTCATCATTGCCTTTATCTTTTTGGGGATATGCGCTACAAACCACATGTTATCTTTTGAACAACGTGCCTTCAAAATCGGTCCCTAAAACTCTTCATGAGTTGTGGATAGGCAAGAAGACATCCTTAAATGATACTTGCATATGGGGATGTTTGGCTCATGTTCTGTTTAAGGATGCAAATAAGTCAGAAGCATGTTCAAAAGTTTGCATGTTTGTAGGATATCCAAAAGGGACTAAAGGGGGTTATTTCTATATCCCAAAGGAAAATAAAGTCATGATTTCAACTAATGCAAATTTCCTTAAGGAGAGTTACATGGATGACTTTAAGCCTCGAAGCAAAGTGGTGCTTTAGGAATTAAGAGGTGATTCGTTCACTCTAGGGGTTCCAAATGAAACTGTTTCGAATGAAACCATTCCGATCAATGTGGAAAAACCAAACGAACCAAAACAACAACGTAAGGGGCTTTGGCATAGTGGGAGGATCAGGCGTTAACCTAAGAGGTATATGTTCAATGGTGAGGCCTTCTTCGCTGAATCGGATGAACATGACTAGGATCCTTATGCTTATGTAGAGGCTATAGAGGATGTTGATTCAAAACTTTGGACAGAGGCCATGAACACAAAGATGAAGTCTATGGAGACTAATCAAGTCTGGGAGCTTGTAGATCTTCCAGAAGGGGTAAAACTCATAGGGTGTAAGTGGATCTACAAGAGAAAAAGAGGAGTGGATGGGAAGGTCAAAATCTTTAAGGCTAGACTAGTAGCTAACGGTTACACACAAAAGGAAGAAATTGACTATGAGGAAACCTTTGCCCCTGTAGTCATGCTTAAGTCCATCCGGATTCTCTTGTCCATAACTGTCGTCTTGAGTAAGAGATTTGACAAATGGATGATAAGACAGCTTTTCTAAATGGCTATCTTGATGAGTCTATTTATATGAAACAACCAGACGGGTTCAAGGTCAAGGGTTAAGAGGGCAAGGTTTGTAAGCTGCTAAAGTCAATTTATGGACTTAAGTAGGCTTTCTATTCTTGGAACATAAGGTTTGATCAAGTGATCAAGACTTATGGGTTCTCATAAAATGTGGATAAACCATGTGTGTATGAACACATTAAGGATGAGAAGGTGGTTTTTCAACTGCTCTATGTAGATGACATTTTGTTAATTGGCAATGGCGTTGGGGCATTCTCGTTAGTCAAATTATGGTTGACCAAGCAGTTTGACATGAAGGACTTAGGTGAGGCTAATTTTGTTCTTAGTATCTAGAGTTTTCGGGATAGGAAGAACAAAATGAAAGCTTTATCACAAGCTGGCATCATAGATAAAATTCTCAAGAGGTTTTCAATGTAGAATTCTAAGAAAGGAGGGCAAGCATCTAGGTTTGGAATTACTCTTTCTAAGAAAGACTCTCCTAAGTCTGAGAAAGAAAGAAAATACATGAAGAAGGTGTCATATGCTTTGGCAATAGGCAGTCTCATGTATGCCATGCTTTGCACATGACTAAATATTTGTTATGTGATCGGGATTGTAAGTCGATTTTAGGCAGATCTGGGGCCAAACCACTGGTTGCAGTTAAGCATATTTTTAAGTACCTGAGAAAGACTCGAGAGTATATGCTTATGTAGTCGGGTGAAGACTTAACTCCTCTAGGATATACTGACTCAGATTTTCAATCTTGTCTGGATTCTAGGAGATCGACTTCGGATTTTGTGTTTACTCTGGGCAGCGGTGCCATTAGTTGGAGAAGTGTGAAAAAAGATTGCACTTCAGATTTAATGATGGAGGCTGAGTATGTGACAGCTAGTGATGCTTCGAAAGAAATAGTATGGCTCCACAAGTTCTTTGAGGATCTTGAGGTAGTTCTTGGTATGGATAAGGCGGTATCATTGTATTGTGATAATAGTGCGGTGGTAGCTAATGCTAAGGAACCAAGATTTCACAAGAAGAGTAAACATATTGATCAAAAGTATCATGTGATAAAGGACTTTGTTGAGGGAGGGCATGCCACGGTATGCAGAATCGTGTCAGAGTATAATTTAGCTGATCCATTCACAAAGACACTTACTGGGAGAGTCTTTGAGAGGCATGTGGAAGCTATGGGGATGCAAGATTTGTCATATTTACTCACTTAGTGCAAGTGGAGATTGTTAGGCGTGTATGCCTTAAGGAGTAAAAATATAATATGTTTTTGGAGACATTGTTATCGATAAAGAATTTATTCATTATTTATGTCATGCCCCGAAGTACGGGAGGTGATGTCGTGGATTAATTAAGTTAATTAAATAAGGATTTAGTTAAAAGTTGGGTTTTTAGAATAATTTTTAATAGTAAAAATGTAATAATTTTAAAATCTTTTGTGATGAGCAATCATAATAATAAACATATAAAGTGAACAAATAAAACAATTTAATATGGGGTGAAGTGAGTATGGGACCCACTGGCCCACATAATGTGCACACATACAGTACTGACAATATTACAATACAACCATAGTCCAGAATAAAAGAAAAGTTAAGTTCTTACATGCCTTGAATCTTCTATTGGTCGCAAGTCTAGTCAGCGGACCCTTCTCTAATCCTAAGCTGATAACCACCTATGGGGTAAGATTTTAAAATAAATAAAACGTAAGCGAAATGCTCAGTAGGACTATATTTTGAAAATATTCAACTTTAAAAGAAATTTCGTAAATCAGACAAATACATAGAAAATGAACTAGAATAAATAAATAAATAAATAAATAAATAAATGGGAATTTAATAAAAACTTTATCTTACCAAAACAATTCAAATAGGTCAACCAGAAAGAATACCATTTTCTTTCCTGCGCAAACCATATGTACTTCACCACCATAGTGGCCCAGTTGGGTTTTGGGACCTGCCCCCAAGGTCGTTCACTACATGACCCGATCTCTGATATGGCATCACGCCCGTATATATATATATTTTTATAATCAAAATTTCTATTTACCAAATATAATCATTAACATTTATTATGAGGTTTATTATGAAAACCATTTAAATCTGGCTACCAAAGAAGGGGTAGAAGTCCTACCTCAATACTCTTGGCGGTATCCCACACCGTAATCCCGATCCGCTATACGTTAGCTCCGTGGATACACACATAACCTTAAATGAAAACTAGGTCTATTAGTATCTAACCTGAGATATCCTAGATTATCAAATCATCTCATGGTGTCCTAGTGTGCCATTTAGGTTTATAAAATCATTTTATAAAATTGAAATTTCAATCGGGGTTCAAAACAGTGAAAACAGGAGAAAAATAACAAAATTACACCATGCCCGGTCGGCCTGCCGGTCGCCCTGGTTCGGCCTATCGAACTGCACAGTTCGGTCTATCGAAGGTCCAAGTCTGGTTGGCTGAAGTTTTCCAGGTTTGGCCTGCCGGTCAGATGAATCCGGCCTGCCGAACGCTTGAATCCGGCCTGTCGAAGATCAAGTTTGGCCTACAGATCTGGGAAATTTCAAAAATTTTCATGCACAGGTCTCGGCCTCCCCGAGCCCAAATCTTCAAATCTAACCTGTTTTCTCAATTCTCAGGCATGGATAATCATCATAAACAATAGAAAAATAGTAGAACACTTTTCAATGCATTAAAACAAGTTTTAAACAAAATTTTTAAATAAATTTAAAAATAGAGAAAAATAAAAAATCTTGATTCAAATTCGTTTTTGATGAAACAAAGTTTGTATTCTAGCTAATTTAAGTTCATCTAACCTAGATTGAAAGTTCTCTAAGCTTAGAAATGCTTAGATTTCAAAATGGGAGAAAATTTGAAAAATTGATTAAGTTTAGAAAATTTGAAACTAACTTTAAATCGAAGCTTTGATTCAAGTTTGTGGTTGCTCAATCACATTCCCGAGCCTTCAATTCACAATCCTGAAGCTTGAAATTTGATTTTGTTTCAAAATTTTCAAAGAGAATGGGAGAGAGAGAGGGAAAACCGAGAGAAAGGGGGAGAGACGAGTGAGAAAGTGAGGAAGAGTGAGAGAAAGAGTGAGATTTATAAAGAGAAGGAAAGCAGTTTTCAATACCACGTCCCGCATGTGGTTTTCAAAAGTGGGACATGTTGGCCATTTGACAAATTGTTTGTTTTAAAATTTAAAATAACAATTAAAAATAATCAAGAATAATTAAAATCACTAAAATAATAAAAAATATCATAAATTTAGAAATTTCACATAATGATCAAATTAAGCTTAAAATATTCATTATGGCACACTAATTCACCATTTTACACATTAATAACATTTAATTAACTTCAGGGTGTTACAATTTATATACCAAAACTTGTCCTCTTTACATTCATATTTGTTGAATATGTGTTAAGCAAACAATAGTCTGAGACTGTCGGTCTAAACCTTTAAGAATTGGGCATATGATGGATAGATTATGCAAAAGGCACGATTCTTAAGGTGACGGTTTAAATCATAAGATCCACAATCGAGGGAATTAAGTTAGGCACTTTATTCATGTAATGATTGTTATGTTGTTTATATCCCTATTGGGAGATAGTTTTTCTTGACCATTGGAGGTGGACTCGGCGAGTAGAAACATTAGCACATTGACATAGGTGACGATGTGTTGTATTAGGATGTAAAGTGAATTGATTTGGATTAATAATTCTGTCTCATCAAGTCAATTCACTTTAGACAATCAATTGTGTTGTAACTTAATTCTGAGATGAATAGTGGGCCCGTTGTCTTAACTTGTATTTTTTGATGTACCAAAGGGTGGCATCCATATTTTAATAGTGGTACACATGTCGATACATGGGAGGCATGGCTCTTGATTGCATAAACTAGTCATTCATAGATATGGAATCTATAGCTTCTCTTTAGGAGTAGTTGATATCCTCTTATATGTGTTATCCTGTAATTGAAAAACTTGAGCGCTCAACTATTTAGATACATAGGTGTAACTGAATGGTATATTATCTTTGGATGGTATGTTTTTTGATAGTAAGATAATAAAACGTAAGATAAAAATAATTGAGATGGTGAGACAAAACTTGTCCTTAAGCCGATTATGGATAATCCTATAGGGATACGATACATTATGATATGTCATGGAGACTTAGCTATACAGGCATCGTAATTCTATATAGTTCGAAAGTGTAGCTTCAAGCTTTTAGTGGAGTAACGTTGGAGTTGAAAATTATGAAATGTATATCTAGGATATTAGGTTTCATAATTATCGGGAGTTTAAACTATATAAGTCCATCAAGTCCTTTTTGCTGGCTCACAAAAATCCTATAACGATACGACATGTTTTTCCAATAATTGGTGACTTATGTCCGATTTATCAGATTGGCTGAAATTTGGTAAAATCAGAAAATCATACTTGTTTATTGGTTGAATTAATTTTATGATAAAATTAATTCAAGATAAACTTGTTGAATTATCAGGATCAGATAATTCATGTCTGTTTATCGGTTGAATTAATTCAAGATAAACTTGTTGAATTATTAGGAATTCTTTTATTTTCCTAGAGGTTATCTAGATAAAGTTATTTTAATTAATAACTTTTCTATTGGATTATTTAAATTAAAACTAAGATTTTATTCTATAGAATCTCGGGTGGAGAATAAACGATTCATTGGGATTTTTATCATAGGTTTGGCATGCCGATCCTTAGGTTCGGCCTGCCAATGGGGCAGGTTTGGCAAGTCGGTTAGACAGATCGGCATGCCAAACGCGCAATAAAAAGATCTCGTGTTTTCATGTAGATTTCATCAAATATTAATCTGAATTTAATTTTGATTCAAATTTTGAGGCATTATTTAATAAGGACTGACTCCTAGGCCCAACCTCTATAAAAAAAAAAGGAGTAAGTCTTATTATTATTTGGATCAATTGAGAGATTAAGAGTGAACCTCTGCTAGTGAGATTCTGAAAACTCCCTAAGAGCTCTTATTCACAAATCACGAACACTAGCTTTGGGTTCTCTCATTTGGTTGGAAGTGGAGTCATCTGGTGGAAGAGTTGTACGTGTGAGTCTACACTTACTCCGATCATGGATAGAGAATAGCAAAGAAGGCAAGTTGGTTGAGGTCCTTCTAGAACATTACTTCTCTTGACTGATTGAGGAAGCTTTTTGGCATTTACAAGGTTAGTAAGATCTACTTAATTTATACATATAGCATATCAAACTTGTGTTTTGGGAAAGGCTCTGATATAAAAATTTTAAAATTTCACTGCGTATTATTTTTTCAACATCAGGAATGATTATTTAATTTTAAATTTGTAAAAATTTTGTAATTAAATAATCATTCAGAGAAGACGAATCTAGAAGATGGATCTAAAAGATGGATGACAGAGTTCTCCAGGTATTTCCTGAGTCTCTAAAATTTTATGTTTTTGAATTGTAGAAAATAGAATTGAATAACTACTTAAAACTGCATTTTCTGGAAAAATGAGATTTCTACTTGGTCGGTATGCCAAACCCTCCAGTTTGGCAGGCTGATGGTCATAGATCGGCAGGCCAGACTTTAGGTTTGACAGGCTATCAACGGGGTAGAAATTTGATTGCTTTAGCGGTAGGCCAAACTTTTCAGTTCAGTAGGCCGATCTATCATGACTGGCAGGCCAACCTGAAAAGATCGATAGACCGAAGGGTTAGGACCAGCAGGCCGATTACACAGATCGACATACGGGCAAAGAGCTGTAATTTCTTCAAAAAAGGTACATTTTTTGGTGCAGTTTTGATTTTACTTTTGTGCAATTCTAAGAAACATTAAATTAGATATGACTGAAAATATAGGGTATTTGATCTATGTGGGATTAAAGATTTGGAGATGGAGGTTACATGAAGAAGGATAAAATTTGAAGATTCAAGGATAAAAAATCGATAATATGTTTTGATTTATCTCTTGTAATCTTTATTTTCTTTTCTCTAAGATGAAACCTTAATATAACGGTTTTTTATTATTTTGTTTGTGGCTTTACATGATTGCTTTGCTTGTTTATATTATAATATAATTTGCCATGTATATTGATATAGAATAGGGAGTGTAGCCATTAGAAATTGTTCATGCATATTTATAAAATAAAACCTTGATTTCAAAAGAATAAGTGGGAGAAGGTTTTTGAAGGGAGGACCTACGGCCTCCATCATTAGTCCATAGGTAGCACATGGTGGTTCTGACCCCTAGGAAGGGACTTTATTATGTATTGGGTTAGATCTTTAAGAGGATAAGGTATTTTTGCATGAGTTATAGTTACACACCCCTAGATGATGATGATAAATCATAGATAAAATATTGAAACGATGAATATACACTCATGTTAATTTTATTATTAACCTCCCCTAGTAGCTCTGTTAATAAAATTAATGGCCAAAAAAATAATTATTAATATATGCTGGATCATACGAGTCTTGGATGGCATATATTAATCAAGAGGGGATCTGTGTTCCTGATCGAATTTTGGCATGACTCCCATAAGAGCTTGTTGAATTCTAAGTTGGGAATTATCGTTGTAAGGTTGTCGTTTTTTCAAAGTTTTGACACATAAACACATTTGTATGCTATACATGATTGTGTTATTTTACTAAACTATTTAATGTGTTTGCTTATGTTTGGTATATGATTCTTTAGATTAAAAATGTCTAACAATGGTTTATCATTGATACTTGATAAAAACCAATTAAATGGAGAGAATTATAATGATTGGAAATGGAACCTGAACATTGTCCTATCCTTTGAGAAACTAAAATTTGTGCTGACAATTCTATGTCCTTTCGAGCCTACGAGAGATTCCACTTATGAGCACATCCAAGCATATGTTCACTAGAAAGATGCTAATGATCAGGTCCGCTGTTATGTTATGGCCAGCATTAATAACATGCTGCAAGCTCAACATGAGGATTATGAGACTACTAGGCAGATCTTGGATAATCTGGAAGACATGTTTGGATGCCAGGCCTCAACAAAGCGGCAAGGGGCACTTTAGAAACTCTTGAACTATAAGCAGAGATTAGGGACTTCTATAAAGGAGCATATGATGTTAGTCATGGGTTTCCTCACTAAGGCTCAGACTAATGGAGCAGACATCGATGTTGAAACTCAGATGACTCTAGTCTTTGAGACTTTATCTAAGGAATTTATCTTGTTTAGAGCTACTTTTAATTTAAGCAATAGGTAGGATATGACCTTGACTGAGTTGATGAAGCAGTCACAAGAGTTTGAACTGCTGATCGGGAGTCTCCTGCTTCTGGTTCCAATCCCAACCTTGGGAATGGAAAGAAACAACGGGCCAAGAATAGGAAGTCTTCTATTCCTGTAAACAGCAGCAAGAAGAAGAAGAAGAAGAAGAACCTGAAGAAGAACCTGAAGAAGCTTAAGTGCTTCTTCTACGAGAAAGTTGGGCACATAAAAGAATTGCATGGACTTCTTTTCCCGAGGAGGTAGGTGTGATCTTCTACATTTAGAAAATTTTTTGTTTGAGGAATCTAGTGACATTTAGGTCATAGATTGGAGAGCAACTAATCATGTTAGTGTTTCTTTGCAGGGGTTCAAAGAAACGAGAAGTTTGCTGCATGAAAACTTTACGCTTTAGATGGATGATAGATCCTTGGTCTTAGTTGAAGCTGTGGGAGACGTCTATCTGTATTTTGATAATTATAGGAATTTAATTTTGCGAGATTCTTATTATGTTACTAAATTTAAAATGAATTTAATTTCTGTAGCTTGTTTATTTAAAGACTCCTATTTGGTTTCTTTTAATAATAAAGTGATAATTCGTAAAAACAAATCTTTATCTGTTTTGGATAGATGCAAAATAATCTATATTTTATCAAACCTAAGATGAACTTACTGCTTAATGCTGAAATGAATAATAATAACTCTAAAAGACTTAAAACTTCTTAGTGTAATAAGACTTATCTTTAGCATTTGTAACTTGGTCATATTAACCTAAATAGGATTTTAAGGTTGGTAAAAGATAGACCTTTAAGTCATTTAAAGATGGAATCTATGCCACAATATGAATCTTGTTTAAAGGGTAAAAAGACCAAAAGAACATTTGGGTCTAAGGGCAATAGGGTCGAAGGGGTCCTGGAACTTGTGCATAGTGATGTTTGTGGATCGATGAACATCTGAGCACGAGAAAGGTATGAGTATTTCATCACTTTTATTGACAATTACTCAAGATATGGATATGTGTACCTAATGCACCACAAAAGTGAAACTTATGACAAGTTCAAGGAGTTTCAAGCTGAAGTGGAAATGCAATTGGGTAGACCCATAAAGGCACTTCGATCTGATCGAGGTGGTGAATATCTTTCTAATGAGTTATTAGGACACTTATTAGAGAATGAAATTTTATCCCGTTTAACTACTCCGGGCACTCTATAGCAGAATGGCATGGTTGAGAAAAGAAATAGGACCTTGTTAGACATGGTCAGGTCTATAATGAGTTATTCATGATTGCCTTTGTCCTTTTGGGGATATGCGCTACAAACCGTTTGTTATCTTTTGAACAATGTGCCTTCAAAATTGGTTCCTAAAACTCCTCACTAGTTGTGGATGGGGAAAATGACATCCTTAAACTATATTCGCATATGAAGATGTTCGGCTCATGCCCTGTTTAGGGATGCGAATAAGTTGGAAGCACGTTTGTAGGATACCCAAAAGGGACTAAAAGGGGTTATTTTTATAACCCAAAAGAAAATAAAGTCATGGTTTTAACTAATGCAACTTTCCTTAAGGAAAGTTATGTAACGCCTTCTTATGAATGTCACAATAATAGTTACTTTTACCGTTATTATTATTTTTAAGAAATAAAAAGTTCAAATGAAATACTTACACTTAAACAGATATCCTAGGAAAACATGCATAATTTTTTTAACTGCTTACCAGATTGCTTCCCTCACCTCAAATAGCCCAACAGAACACTGGTAGTATTCAACTAATTGATCACCCGTAGAAACGGTTAGTTCACAAATACAATAATTTAATTATAGACACACAAAATTCAAACAATGTTTAAATCTCTCAAGAAAAATACTTCTATGTCCAAATAGTTTAACCATACCAAAATGAAGAAACATGACATAGTCCTCCAAAAATCACAATTAAAGAACTATTAAAAAAAAGTCTCAAAATATTCAAAAATTGATAGGATTATAAATAAAATCTTAAATCATCTATGCGGAGAATAATATTAATAATAAAATCATTGTTCAAATAATTAATTTTTCTTATGATATGATTCCATTTCCAATCTAACACTCCTAGTGCACATGCCCGTCTCCATCCTCCAGCTATTCCATATGCTTTTTACCTTTATCTGCAACATGATATAAAACTAAGTAAGCATAAGCTTAGTAAGTATACTTTCTTATCTCACATCATAAAACATTTCATAAAAATCATTACATAATATTGTAATCATAATCATAGTAGCGCACGAGGCACAAGTTTATATAGAACATATCTTTTCATTTAAACTTCCTTATTAAAACATTATTCATTTTATATTTGGGGGCCCAAGCATTGCACCATAAACATAAACATCATATGTGTGCCATCATGAGAGGAGTAGGGTAGCTAGTCCCAAACCAAACATGACAAGTCCAACCTTTAGGACATCATAAATATAAACATAAAGTGTGCAATGCTTAATTAAGTGATACATATATATATATATATATATATATAAGCTTCTTTGAAAAACTGTCGTAAACCATAAAATACATGAAAATAAAAACAACCTCAAGAAAATTCATCGTAAAAAGGACTTGAAACAAGAACATTAGATCACAAACCTTTACTTATAAAACATTGCTTGGCATTTTCATGTTGTAAGTGAGAATGTGCTTCTTTGTCTTGCTTGTTTACTAAACCTTAACTTGGGTGACGTTGCTGCAGTTTTGGTGTGCTCGTCATTTGGAGTGTTCTTGTCAAACATTCATATTAGCCATAAGTCACTAGCAATACTATTAGCAATATGTAAACATCTCATACTATCATTAAACATCACTTTATCACGTAATAATATCAAGAAGTACAAAACCACAATGTATGAACCTAGGGCATAATTCCCAAAAGTAGGCAGAATGACCTTTATTCACTTAAAAATTCACAATAATTTCATCTTAACTTCAAATCAATCAAAACTAGTGGCATTAGAAACTAGACTCAAAAATAAAGAATTTGATATATTACATGTACATTTTGACAATAACTCTCATGAAGAAAAAGTCCTAAAAAATTAGACTAACTTTTGGGTCCGTGTAAAACTACACAGCTTTTAGGGTCAACTTTTAAAAACTATTTAAAGAAAACTCCGATTCAAGCAATTCAAAAGCCAAAAGAAAGCTCAAGAGGTCTTGTATTTGAGAAAAATATAAGACAAATATGCACAGAGCAATACAGAATAAAAAAATTACAAAAAAACAATGACTGTTAAGTGTTTGTATGAAAAGTAGGCATAAGGCATAAAAAAAAAAACTCAATACCAATTCATAAGTTAATAAAACCTCAATTAAAATTGTAAACACATAATTATCAATTAAAATTGCAAACACATAATTAACATGATACTAATTGATAATAAAATATACCGTAAAGATCTACATAACAAAAATATAAAAATCTATGATATCTCCAATCTAGGGTTTAACGAAAGGTTAATCAAAACAAGTAAATCATTAACTTTTTACAATCATCGATTGATATAAAATACATACAATAAAAGAATCTTTGTGATGATAATAATAATTCTAATACTAACATAATACACCAAAACTATAACATATCCAAAAATTAACTTTAAATAAATTTTTAATAATTTAAAACATGCTTTAGAATTCAAAGACCAAACAAACTCTAATTACCTAAAGCAGTGAGCAACACACGGTCACAAAATTCTAATAATTAAAATAAAATTACTTTAACCCTAAAGTTTTTATGACAACCTAATAACATATTTATACAGTACCGCAAAAAGTCTCATTAGCAAGTAAATTTGTTTAGCCATGCAAATAGGTCACATAAACAAGAAGTCTTGAATTCACTAAATAGATAACCATAAAAACCTATCTTAAATAAAATTCAAGAACTAATAAAAAATTTCTCAAGTAACCACAAAATTTTCCAGATCATAACTTAACATATGCATGAATATGTTTGTAAAATTTTATTCAAATCAAAGGTCGTTTGCCCCTTAAACATAGACTATACTTTTGTGTAAAATACCGATCAACAACAGTTTGGTCATGAGTGGCAGAGAATGAAAATTTAATATCTCAGCATAGAAAATTCCAAACAATATGAAATTTTGAGGAATATCACATAACACATACTAAACAGCATACTAAAATTTTAGACCAAACGAAAATTCATAGACAAAGTTATGGGGATCAGATTACAGAGAAAACAAAATTTCAACAATAGTCTAGAATGAGTTTCTTACCTTCCAAACGATTCTTCTCAATTCTATTGAATTTATCTAAGCAAAAACCCAATTTTTCATTCAATTGTTTACAGAAAAATAAGGGAGAAAAGGGATGAAAATGTGGAGAAGAAAGAGAGAGTGTCTATGAAATTTTAGAGAAAAAGAGAATTTTCTTTGGCTAGAAATTAAGATAATAAAGACGTTGGTGGCTTAGAGGTATATTTATTAGTATATGAGAGAGAAGAGCTTAGATAAGCATAGAAAACCCTAATCCTAATCTTATTTAATTTTCCCCTTTTTTTCCTTTTTTTTCTCTTTTTTTTTTTTTTTTTTTTGCACAGCAACTTTGCCTCTTTCTTTCTTTTTCGTTTTCTTTTACTTAACTAATATACATATAATGTATTATAGAATATAAAATAACTTACTAAATAAGTAACTTGATAATATATTAATATTTTTCTCTTTTTTTTGTTTTACTCAGCACTTTGTGACGTTTTTTTGTCTGTATATATATGATATAATGTAAGATAATATAATATTATATAATATTTTTTTATAGACAATAATAATATTTACTATAATGACCAAAAATATTAATTTACGCATTATTCTCTTAGACATTTTATATTATCTAGCTTCTTAATGCCATAGTAAAAAAATGCTATACATGTAATTATCATGGCATCATAAATGTTATAAAATTAAGAAAATATTTAATAAAATTCATGTCATCAACAAGAATATAACTGTAGACATACATAACCCTAGAGCATTATAAAGATTATGAATTTAGAGCAAGTTGAAACTCTTAAAAAAAAAAAAAAACTTTTAAGCTTATCATCTCTTTTGATATAAACATCCTAAGCACATCGATCCCACGAGGCCGTCAACTATGACATTACTAAATAAAAAGTTAATTTACTTATCATAAATAATAATAGTACTAAATGTCACATTCCAACATTAAATTATCATAAGTGCCCTTAGAAGAAAAAGGCAGGCGTTACAACTCTCCTCACCTTATATAAGTTTCATCCTTGAAACTCAAAACAATTGCAGATACTTGGCCCTCATATCATCCTCACATTCCCACGTAGCTTCTTCTACCTAGTGATTTCGCCACAAAACTTTGATCAAGTGAATTTCTTGATTTCTTAAGATTTTAGTTTTTCGATCCAAAATCTCGACCGGCTTCTCTTCATAGCTGAGATCTTCTCTTATCTCAATCACCTATGGTTTGATCACGTGTGCAGGGTCTGGAACATACTTTTTAAGCATCGAGACATGAAAAACATCATGGATAGATGACATCTTTGATGGCAAACTTAACTGATAAGCCACCTTGCCTATTCGCTTCATAATTTCATAGGGTTCGACAAACCTCAGGCTCAGCTTGCTTTTATTCCCAAACCTCATGACTCCCTTCATTGGTGCAACTTTTTGGAACACAGAATCACCTACAGCAAATTGTAAGGGCCTTCTCCTTTTATCAACATAACTCTTCTGTCAACTTTGAGCAGTCTTGATTCTTTTACATATTACCTTTACCATCTTTGATGTCTCGTTGACAAAATCTGTCTTTTCGTTGTCATTGATTTTCGTCATCTTCTTTTCTCCAACTTTATGACAACATATAGGCTATCTACTCTTCATCCATAAAGAGCCTCATGAGGTGCCATTCCAATTGTCACCTGATAACTGTTGTTATAGGCAAATTCTGCTAATGGTAACATCTTACTCTAACTTGTCTTGTAATCTAGGGTAGAGGCACAGAGCATATCCTCTAAAATCAAATTCGTTCTCTCCGTCCATCAGCCTGAGGGTGAAAAGCTATGCTAAAATGCAACTTAGTACCCATCATGGTCAACATGCTTTTCCAAAAATTGGAAGCGAAACTACCATCATGATCAGAGATAATAGACTTAGGAATTCCATGAACCCTTACTATCTCCTTAACATAAAGTTTTGCTAATCGATCCATAGAGTAGCTAATCTTAATAGGGATAAAGTGTGCCGTCTTTGTCAATCTATCAATAACAACCCAAATGGCATCATATCCATTTGTAGTTCTTGGCAAACCTGTGATGAAATCCATCGCAATCTCCTCCCACTTCCACTTAAATATCTGAATTGACTACAAATCGCCACCAGGCCTTTAGTGTTCAACTTTAACTTGCCGACAAGTCAAACATTTCTTTATATACTTAGCAACATCATGCTTCATTCTAAACCACCAAAAGCAGTCCCTTAAATCATTGAGCATCTTTGTCTCACTAGGATGGACTGAATAAGAAGTATTATGGTTTTTTGCTAAGATCTTTTCCCTTAAACTATCAAGATTAGGAACACATGAGCGGTTCTTAAACAAATGAGAGCTTAAATTTTAAGAGTTATTAGGGTCAATAACCCAAGAAATAAATATGAATCAAGAACACATAAGACTTTTAAAGAGGTTTCACTGAAGGAAGGCTGCATCTTTAAGACACAACACACATAGTATAATCTTATTATCAAAGTTGTTGAATGAATTATACCCTCCAAGAAATCCTTACACAGAAATGAAGAATCTCTCTCTATAGAAGCTTTCTCTTAACCATCAATTTATCCTAATCCCCAATTACACCCATGTCTCTCTTTCTCACTAGTAATTTTAGATATCAAATTAGAACAAATACAAAAAGTGCTTCTAATGCCTGATTTATAGTTAATCTACCTTATTCATACTATATAAGTAAATAAGGTTATTACAACATTGCTCTTAGGCTATACCAGTACTCTATAAGAGAAGTTGATTTGTGTGAGAATTATTGCCAATTCTAATGCTGCATATCAGCAACAATCTCCACCTTGGTGCATTAGAACCTTGAAATAAATTATGTTGCTCTGTGCATGTCATTGTTCACCTTCTCATGCATCTCCAATGCTTACCAAATTCAAAAGAGTGTTTGAACTTTAACGGTTAAGCACCTTGGGGGTGCAATCTGTAAGGTCATCAACTGTATAAATCTTCTTAATGTTGTCTTATCCCTTAGCAATGATGTCTTTGATGTTGGATATGTATGTCCTAAGGAGTAAAGATATAATATGTTTTTGGAGACATTTTTATCAATAAAAGATTTATTTATTATTCATATATCAAATCTTATCCTCTTTATGATCATATTTGTTAAATGTATGATAAGCAAACAAAAGTCTAAGATCTCGATCTAAACCTTTAAGAATTGGGTATAAGATGGACAGATTATGCGGAAGACATGATTCTTAAGGTAACGGTCTAAATCGTAAGATTTGCAATCGAGGGAACAAAGTTGGGTACTTTATTCATGCAAAGATTTTTATATTGTCTATATCTTTAATGGGAGATGGTTTGTCTTTGCCATCGAAGGTGGACTCCTTGAATAGAGACATTGGCACATTGTCATAGGTGATGATGTGTTGGAGCAAGACATAAAGTGAATTGATTTAGATTAACAATTTTGTCTCAAAAAATTGATTCACTTTAGACAATCATATGTATTGTTTCTTAATTCTGAGATAAATAGTGGGCCCGTTATCTTGACTTAAGTTTTTTGATGTACCAAAGGGTGACATCCACATTTTATGTTGGTACGTATACCAGTACATTGGAGGCATGACTCGTGATAGTGTAAACCTGTTATTCATAGATATAAAATCCATAGCTTCTCTTTAAAAGTAGTTGATATCCTCTTATATGCGTTATCTTGTAATTGAAAAACTAGAGCACTCAACCATTTGGATACATAGGTGTAATTGAATGGTATACCATCAATGGATGGTAAGTTTTGTAAAGTTGAGATAATGGAACGTAAGATAAAAATAATCGGACAGGTAAGAAAAAATTTATCTTTAACCTGATTACGGGTAATCCTACGGGGATACGATATATTATGATATGTCATAGAGACTTAGCTATACGAGCTTCGTAAATCTATATAGTTCAGGAGTGTAGCTCTAAGCTTTTTGTGGAGTATTGTTATAGTTGATAATTATGAAATGTATATTTGGGATATTAGATTTCATAATTATCGGGAGCTTAAAGTATATAGGTCCACAAGGTCCTCTTTATTAGCTCATAATAAATCTTGTAATGATACAACGTGTTTTTTCAATAATTAGTGACTTGTGTCAAATTATTAAATTGGTTGAAAATTTGATGGGATCAAATAATTCATGTCTGTTTATCAATTATATTAATTTTGTGAAAAATTAATTCAAGATAAATTTATTGAATTATCGAGATTAGATAATTCATGTATGTTTATCGGTTGGATTAATTTTGAATCAATTAATTCAAGATAAACTTGTTGAATTATCAAGAATATTTATTTTCCTATGGATTATCTAGACATGATTATTTTAATCAGATAACTTTCCATTGAGTTATTTGAATTAAAACTGAGGCTCAATCTCAAGAATCTTGGGTGGAAAATAAAGATTCACAAGGATCATTTATCGTAAGTTCGACAGGCCGATCTTTAAAGTTGGCCTGTCAATGGAGTAAGTTCGACAGGCTATCTACTAGTTCAGCTTGCCGACCAAGCGATAAATAGATTACGCGTTTTCAAGCAGATTTTATTTGATATTGATTCTGATTCGAATTTTTGAGATCTTATCTGATAAGAACTAATCTCTGGGCCCAACCTTTATAAATAGGGAGTGAGACTCATTATTATTTAGATCAGTTAAAAATCTAGAGTAAGACTCTACTGATGAGACTCTAAAACTCCCCGTAAAGCTTTTGTTCACGCATCACAAACTATAGCTTTAGGTTTTCTCAATTGTTTGGAAGGAAAGTTACCTGGTGAAGAGTTGTACAAGTTTGTACACACACACACACCAATCTGTTGGAAAAATAATACGCAGCGGAATTTTAAAAATTTAAATCAGAGTATTTTCCAAAACACAAGTTTGACATGCTATATGTATAAATTAACTTGATCTTACTGACCTTGTATTTGCCGAAAAGCTCCCGAATTCTGTGTAGAGAAGTAACGTTCCAGAAGAGCCTCAACCAACTGGTCTTCTTTGCTATTCTCTATCCACGATCGGAGTGAGTGTGGGCTCACACGTACAGCTCTTCCTCAAGGTGACTCTCCTTCTAATCAATCGAGAGAACCCAAAGCTAGTGTTCGTGATTTGTGAACAAGAGCTCTCAGGGAGTTTCAGATTCTCACCAGTAGAGTATCACTCTTAATCACTCTATTGATCTAAATAACTCATTAGACTTACTCCCTATTTATAGAGGTTGGGTCTAGGGTCATTCCTTATCAGATAAGGTCTCCAAAATTTGAAACAGAACCAAATTCGGGTCTATATCGAATAAGATACGCATAAAAACGCGTGAAAACG
>CAMOHE010045107.1:0-20358 GCA_946598075.1 Artocarpus hirsutus | reverse complement strand
GACTCACAATGACTTGAAGAATGCAAGACTTTATTTGTTAGTGGTCCTAATGTAAGTGAGAAATTTTTGAATGTGCTTATAGTCAAATAAAAGCTCAAATTCACACACACATATATGCATTCATAAATGTTTTTAAATCCTTGCATATATGCTTTCATAGTATTCGAATTGGTTTATTATTTGGAAAGTCTTCAACAAGGCAGATAAGGTACTTAAACAGGTTTTTATAAAAACATGATTTTAGAGCAAATTTTTTGGCAAGTCTTGGGCAGCATAGATTGTCCTGCCGATCATTTAAGGTCGGCCTGTCGATGGCCCTTGGCCTGCCGAATGCCCTGCATTGGCCTGCCTATTTGGGGGTTTTTGAGGCCCGTTTTCTAGTGCCTCTAACGGCCTGCCGAACTACCACAACGACTTGCCGATCAGATAATCGTTTAGAGCCATGTTTTGAAATTATCAAACTCCGCCTAGGAAACATATTTTCCGGCTTGTCGAACTGTCTATAACGGCTAATTTTAAATCCGTTAGAACTCCACTTCTAACGGTTATTTTGACCTAAATTCAAATATTTTGAGCTATAATTGAGCACTTGGAGGATATAAATGCCCCTCCATTCATTATATAATGCATCAAGAACGACAAGAAAAATATTAAAGAATTCTAACATAGTTTTCAAAGCATATATTTCATACACATTCTCTTGAGCTTAAATTTTTTATGTATTCCTTTGAGAATTGCTCATGCCTCCAAAATAAGCCTAATCTTGTATTTATTTCCTTTGAAGAAATCATTTTGTGAGTGCACCCAAATCCTTCTAAATCCTACCCTATAAACTTTAGGTTTTCAAGTCTTATAAATTGGGGTATTTTGGTTAAGACAATCTCTATGAAAATTATCGCTTTATAAGAAGGTGTGGTGAGTCTCGGGTAACATAAGTCACTATCAATGTATAAGGAGTGATCATGCCAAAAACACGGTCGTATAATGCAAGAGGTCAAGTGAGGGTTTTTGCTTGGTGATAGTAGACGTAGGCATTTCGCCGAATTACTATAAATAGCGTTTGCATTTCTTCTCCTTATACTTTTACTTTAACGCAATTTATATTTGTCTGCATATTCAATATCTTTGTTTGTATTTGTCACTTGAGCATATTTTGTCTAGAATTTTTCAATAATTGTAAAAAGTTTTAAAAGCCTAATTCATCCCCACCCCCACCCCCCTTCCCCCTGCGCCAATAGTTATTCTTGTGCTAATAATTGGTATCAGAATAGGAAGCTTGATTTAATTTTTAAACAATATTGCACATAGTTTATGTTCACATATACAAAGTAACGCATTTATATAAACAAAATATGCAGACTAAATGCAATTAATGTGAAACAATGACATGTTAATAGTGGAACAATATTATAAGTAACATACTAGAAGAGGTGTGATATAATGAAAAATAAGTATTTTTCACAAAAAATATATTCATGTCAAAAAAATAAACCAATAACATAAGCAAGTTATAATGCAACGCCTACTACATAAACAAGCTTGAAATAGAATAAATTAGTTTTTCATTCAAAAATATAAATTTTTCTATACTTATAACTAAGCTCACTCTCTTAAAAGACATAATTTCTAAAGTCAATAATTAGAAATAAATATTTTTATTTTGGGAAAAGGATGAATTACACCAATATCCCATGTGTTTTACTCAAGTTACAGAGACACCTCTTGGATCAAAACTAATCACACTGACAACCCTTCGACAAAACTTTTTATTTTTTTTAAATGGCGAAAGTATCTTGTTTAATCTCAGGTATTGATCTAGAAAATCAAATCATAACTATTGCTTTGAAAAAAAAATTATAATATTAAAGTAGCTAAATAAGCCCCCTAACCTGACTCCCCTGCCCCCACTCCCAGCCACCCGTCGGCCCCCCCTCCCTTCATTCATCTGGCGACCCCCTGCATGTCCCTACCACCTTCCCTCCTACCGGTGCCCAATCGGTGAACCCCCTATTAGACCCAACAAACTGCTAGCCCTTTCCCTAACTCTCGCTAGCCTTTCCCATTATGCCGACCCCACCAGTCCCCTTCCCATCTTGCTCGACCCTTGCCAACCTCTTTCATGTCACGCCCGACCCTCGCCAAGCCCCTTCCTGTTGCGCTTGACCTCACCAAGCCCCATTCCCATCGAGCTCAGCCCTCCCTATCACATCCGCCACCCTGTCACACTCTCTATCTGTCGTCCTAGAGAGAGAGAGGAAAGAGTGAGAGAGAAAGGTTTTTTTTTCAATTTTTATTTTGAAATTTTTAAATCTGGATTTTATTTTTTCTCAAAAAAATCCTTTTCCATTTCTTTAAAGGCCCTTTTTTCATTTTTTATAAGTTTATTGTAATTTTTTAAATCTTTTATGAAAAAATAAGAGAGAGTGAAAATTTTTGTTTGGTTTTTGTTTTCTTAATACCTTTTTCAATTATATATGTATTTTTCTATTTTATAGAATTGAAAATGTGGATACGAATGTTATATGTTTGGGAAATTAATTGGGGGCTTTCTTTGAAGAAAAATGAAAAGAAAAAACATTTCAAGGAATGAAGAATATTTATATTATTTTAAATATTGCTAGTGTAAATTTTTCAATAATTTTATTAAAAGGGACTTTCTAAAAAGAAAGAATATAAAAAAATATTTTCTCTAATATTAGAGTAGAATTTATCAAGTGGATTCAAATTGTTTATACTCATTTTTTAATAACAAAGAAAGGTAAAAATACCATTTTTAGGTGCATAGCAAAAAATGTTTTTTAATAGATTAAGGGGCATTTTTAACATTTTGAGCAAAATTGATAGTCAAAATTAACAGTCAACCCATGTTCAACTAACAGAATGACCTCTCTATAATATTTTGAACAACCAAAGGGTGTCAAATGATTAGTTTTGGCCTATGACGTGGTTTTGTAATTTAAATAAACCACATAGAGTATCAGTCTAATTTACGCTTGGGAATTAAGAAAGATATTAAAAAAATCAGAAATTAAATTTTAAAATGACAGGGCAGATAACATTGAAAACAAACTCCAGATCACGTCTCATGTTCTTCCACACGATCTCAAGCACAAGTGGGCTTTCCAACAGGTTTTATACTAAAACAAAATCCTTAATTTTTTAAAAAGATTAAGAAAAAAGACCCCGAAAATTGAAACACTGATAACACTCTCATCCGAAATTATTTTCAAGCATACGATGCATGAACTCGAAGATAATTTCAAGAGGAATCCAGCCATATCAAGTACACATCAAAGTACTAAGAGATGAAAATATAATTTATGCTCAAAGTTATGTATTTCTGAAATTTGGCTAAGTGTTTCTTGTAAATCGATAATCATAAAATTGTGAATTCTTAACTGTAAACTAAGCAGGCAAATATCTACCACATACCAAACTTTTCTTGTCAAACTATGAGCACTAAAATAGAAACAAAAATCAATCATAAAATCACAAAAACAATGATTTTCGGGGAGTTAGGGTTTCACTAGCTATTTTCTATAGCAATATACAAAGATTACCAACTTGGCTTTGATACCAATGTTGAAAGCATACAATATTAGTGTAATTCTTGATTTCACAAATAAATCTAGTCCAAGATCTCTATGCGGCAATCCCACAATATCATTGAATCACGATCTTCACATATGGAAAAAACCTTAGAGTCCCATATATTGACCTATTTTATAGTCCTATCAGTTATCAAAATTATAAAAAATAAGATAAAATCAAATAAATTAGGGATTTTTTCCTTAATTATTGTGTCTACCTTTTAAATTTAATTTGATTAATTCAAATTAAATAATTAATGCTGCGTAGGTTGACCTACAATAGGTGACCCAAATATATTAAAACATCCAAAATTAGTATATATGTAGTTGCTGGAATTTTTTTTTTTGGATACATAGATTAGTATTGTATTAAAAAAATAGAAGTATTTTTAGAGCGAGCGAGAAAGAAAGAAAAACTAATTGATCTTAGAAGGTTAATTGTACCAACAGTCTCTAAGATTTACTTTTCAGTCCTATTTCAATCCTTAACATTTAAAAAAATTCTTTTACAGCTTAATCTATTATTTTGCTTCAGTTTTGATTTATTTGTTAGTTAGATGTAAACTTTTGAATAAAAATTTTTTAAAATGTCTCGTTTTAGTCCATATTCTATTACTTTGTTTCATTTTCCATTCTTTAGGGACAAAAAAATGGAAAATTTTAAAAATAAAAAACTAAATATAATGGTTTTGATGCATGCAATTAAAAAGGAAAAAGAAAAGAATTTCATTATTGTAGAAAAAGTTTGAGTTACATTAAATATGAAACAAAAAATGATTTTGATGCATGCATGTAAATCAAATAAAAATTCAAATTCACTTTAAAAAAAAATCTACTAATCTAACTAACAAAATGATAAAATTGTTTTAGTTTTAGTTATATACATCAAAATTATTGGATTACTTTTTTACTTTAGATTTTAACAATTTTAGTCCCTAGTAACACTTTTTTAATGAAAGGACCAAAAGTGAAACAAAACTAAAGTAGGATATTTTAAAAATTGCCCATTTAATATTTTACACCTAAGATCGAAACTAAAAGAAAATTCTAGATTAGGGATCAAAGTAAGACTTTTAATATTTAGGACTAAAATAAGATTGGGGATAATCTTCAAAGGCTATTTGTGAGATCAACTTGATTTTAAATCCTTAAATTCCAACCATTGGCAATAGCACACCTAGAATCTTCACACACACACCAATTAAAAAAAAAAGTCACTTACTCAACTCCTATATGGTTCATGTTAGAAGTCGTCCACTGTTCTTTGAAAAATTATGGTACATTATTTTGAGATGGTCTATACATTTGCAATATAGAGATTGTGATTGTGCACAGTAATAATTTTATCAATAGAAAATTAAGAAAATAATATTTTAAGAAGAGAATGAGGGTGTCCATCGGTTGATTTTAGTCGCTCAGTTTTCGACCAATGGCGGTAGATGTTAAAAAATGCAAGTACCAATTATTTGTAAAAGAGGTTTGGTTAGTTTTCAAAAGACGACGATCAGTTTGAGGTGATTGGTTTTAGATAACAGTAGTCGACTAGGCTACAGATAGTAACCCACCAATAACCTAGTTGATTCCTCTTTTTTTTTTTGTAAATTTTTGTACAAATACAATGTAGTAAATGACCTAAGAAGTCCAACATTTTGAGAACACAAACATATTAGGTAAACAATTAAAACCAAGAAAATTTATAACCTAGCAATAAACTCCAAAGTTTTATAGTTTAAGCATGAGATAGAGTTTAATATGTGATATATTATTACAATCTTGTTAAAAAAAAAAAAAATTGATCAGTCAACTTGGTTTCTAACCATAGAAAAACCCTTTTTGATTGTCGGTGGTCATTTTTCCAATCAAATCGGTGGGAAATTGGAACCATTTTTTTAGTTTTTTTTTTTTATCTGTTTTGGTTAGTTTTCTTTCTTTCTTTCTTTCTTTTTTTTTTTTTTTTTTTTTTTGGGTTCAGAACCACCGTAGGGGAGTGTGGGGAAAGTTGATTGGAGTGACATCAGAGCATAGACTTACCCTTTTAAAAATTTCAATCAATTTTTCCAACATGATGTGATCACTAATTAACAGCTTAGAGATGTAGATGATTGGACGTTAATTTCCTGACGTAGCGGAAGCATATGAAAACTTGAATTCTATTGATTCACGAAGAATGTTGAAAAACAAGACGCCAATTATTCGTTGATTTGAAAAAATATCGAAAAAATAACAAAATATAAAAAAACTCTCTTTGAAATTTTATTAATAACCGATAAATTGAAAATAACAATATATTGTTGTCTATTTATAAAAATCAAAATGAATAAAATAAATAAAAGAAAACTAGAAAATAATCCTAAAATTAAGAATAGCAAGTTTATTTCATAAGGAAACAAATGTTTATTTCATAAGGAAACAAATCTAATAATCCAAATTTGAAAATGAGATGAAAACTTCCAGTAAATTTCCTTGCAGCAATCTCTAGCCGACCGGTTGACGGACACCAGGCTTATCCGGTTGAGCAGATGACGTCACCTGGCTGACTGCCCCGCCGCATCAGTCCCATATTGATATCAGTAGCAGAGTTTCATGCATCTAAGCGGAAGTTGAGATTTATTATTTATGCAACTCTTTAAGAAATTTGAATGATGCCCTTAATTAATTCAAAAATTGTAATCATATCCTTGTCCAATAAAATTTATTTTTTTTAGCCACATTTACTTAATGGTAATAATTCTAACTACATCCTTGTTATTTTTATTTGTTTTATTAGGAGTTTCTCTAGCGGGCATTGGCTTTTTGCATTATCCGTGAAGCAAGTAAAATGCCCTTTGACGGGATGAACTAAGGGTATTAGGTGCAGGTTCATTAGTCTTGTAGTGTTCAAACTTGCAGCGTAGTCTATCCTTAATTATGTGACTTGATTTTTATCTTGTAGGTCCCACCTTTACTTATCGATCTTTATCTTTATTTATCTTCTGCTGAAAATCTCATCTTCTTCTTCTTCTTCGTTTTTTCAAAAAAAAAAAAAAAAAATTAACTCTCACATCTTTTGTAATCTCATTGCTCCTTCCTTTCTTGTGATCTCCGTTAACATAGAAAATCTCACGTTTCTTTTCCGGAGGCCTGTGAAACACCGAGGAATATTAGGATAGATTATATGACACCTTTGTATTTTATTCAAATTATAAAGACACATTATGTATTAAAACTAATTGCATTGACACCACTGACTATTCAAAGAAATTATAGAAAACCCCCTTTATTAGTTGACAATAAGATTTGACAGTTAGTTGACCACTAATTTTACTTTAAATGCCAAAAATGCCTCTCCATTTATCAAAAATGTTTTTACTTATTTATGTACCTAAAAAAGACATTTTTACCATTCTTTGTTATTAAAAAATAAGTATAAACAATTTAAACACATGTGTAATTATAAATTTCACTCTAATGTTTTTTTTCTTGAAAGGCCCCTTTTTGATACTAATATTATTGAAAAATTTACACGTGTAACAGTTAAAATGATATAAATATTTTTCATCCACCATAGTGTTTTTCCCTTTATCTCTAAAAATAACAATTATGTCTAAAATAAGATAAAATACAAATACTAGAGTTACATATTCTAAAAAAAAAGTCCACAATTGCCTGAAAAAAGTCCACAATTGATTCTCTAAACATATAACATTCCCCCCTTTTTTTATAAAAGATAAAAAAATATATAACAGAATTATAAAACAAAATAAATGAAAAACTAATTTTTTAAAAAAATAAAAATAAAAATTTAAAATTTTAAAATCAAAACAAAAATGTAAAAAAAACCCTCTCTCTCTTCCCCCCTCTTTGTAAGTGAGGCACGAGGATATGGAACAACGAGGGTAGGGGAGCGACGGGGCTGTGGGTGCGATAGGCGTGATGAGGAGAGGGGCTTAACGGGGGTGGTTGGCCTCAACAGGAAGGGGACAGAAGGGCATTGGGTGCAATGCGAAAACGGAAGGTAGGGGTTAGGTGCGAAGGGGCAGCGGTTGTATGGGACACAACGGGGGCCGGTGTGCGGGTGTTGGGCTTGACAAGAATAGATGGGCAGGTTGTGCATGGGGGGATGTCGAGTGGACAAAGGGTCGCAGGGATGAAGGAGGGATGTTGGGGCTTATTTAACTACCTAGATATAAGTGTTTTTTTTTTTCAAATAAGTGGCTGAGATTTTATTTTTTAAGATTAGTGGCTTGGATTAAACGGGGTTTTTTTGTCATTTCAAACAAATAATTAACAAAAGGATTAATTATAAAAATTCACCATGCATTATAGCCCTTGTAACACTTTACCTCAAATTTTGAAAGTAACATCCATTCATGCTGAAGCATGAATCATTAACAAAATAGTGCTTATGTTAGAATTTTAACAGAAAAGCAGCAAATAATAAAAAAAAAATGGTGGTATTTTGGTAATTTTGCTTATAAAAATAACCATAAAATCTAAAACTATTATAGAAATAGTCTTTATTGATGATTAAAAATAAAAAAATTAAAACCATAATATCATTTAAATCCTTCTTTTTTTCGATGTATCAAAATTTTCTTCAAAATTTTATTTTTTAAGACCCAAACGATATAGTGAAATTTTAAAAGTTATAGTTACTAGTGAAATGAAAGAATTAAATACAAATATATTCAACATAACAAGAAGTATAATACAATTTTTTTTCAAAGAAAAAAAAAACTTTAATAGTGTTTTGGGGCTTGTTTGGCTACCTAGATGTAAGGTTTTTTTTTTTTTTTTTTCAAACAAATGCCTAAGATTTGATTTTTTTTTTTAATATTAGTGGCTCAGATTAAATGAGGTATTTTTGTCATTTCAAACAAATAATTAACAAAAGGATTAGTTACAAAAATTCTCCCTGAATTATAGCCCTTGTAATACTTTAACCCCAAATTTTAAAAAGTTACATCCATTTCCCTTGAAGTATGAATCATTAACAAAAATGGTCTTTTTATTAGAATTTTAATGGAAAAGTAACTAATAATAAAAAATTAGGGGTATTTTGGTAATCTAGTTAGACATGTATGTCTTAAAGAGTAAAAATGTAATATGTTTTTGGAGGCATTTTTATTAATAAAGAGTTTATCTATTATTCATATACTAAATTGTTGTCCTTTTTACGTTCATATTTGTTGATGTATGATAAGTAAACAAAATTCTGAGACTATCAGTCTAAGCCTTTAGAATCAGGCATATGATGGATAAGTTATATGGAAGACATTATTCTAAACATGACGGTATAAATTATAAAATCCGCAATCAAGGGAATAAAGTTAGGCGCTTTATTCATGCAAAGATTATTATGTTGTCTATATCCCTAACATGGATGGTTTGTCTTGGCCATCGGAGGTGGACCCTACAAATAAAAACATTAGTGCGTTGTCATAGGTGACGATGTATTAGATTGGGACATAAAGTGTAATTGATTTAGATTTATAATTTTGTTTGACAAATCAATCCACTGACAAATTATATGTACTGTATCTTAATCTTGAGATGAATAATAGGCCCGTTGTCTTGACTTATGTCTTTTGATATACAAAAGGGTGACCTCCATATTTTATGATGGTATGCATACCGATACGTTAGAGACATGACTCTTGATAGCATAAATTTGTTATTCATAGATACGCAATCCATAGCTCCTCTTTAGGAGTTGTTGATATCCTCTTATATGTATTATTTTGTAATTGAAAAACTAGAGCGCTTAGCCATTTGAATACATAGGTGTAACCAAATGGTATGCTGTCTTTAGATGGTAAGTTTTTCGACGGTGAGATAATAAAACATAAGAGAAAAATAGTCGAAAATGTAAGATAAAATTTATTCTTAAGCCGATTATGGATAATCATATGGAGATACGATACATTACGATATGTTATACAAACTTAGCTATTTGGGCTTCGTAATTCTATGTGGTTTGAGAGTGCAGCTCCATGCTTTTAGTGGAGTAGCGTTAGAGTTGAAAATTATGAAATGTATATTTGAGATATTGAGTTTCATAATTATTGGGAGCTTGAACTATATAGGTCCATCAGGTCCCCATTACTAGCTCATAATAAATCCTGTAACGATATGGCATGTTTTTCCAATAAATTAGTAACTTATGTCAAATTATTAGATTGGTTAAAATTTGAGTTAATTGGATTTAATATTTCATGTTAATTTGTTGGTTGAATTAATTCTATAACTAATTCAAGATAAACATATTGGTTTATTGGTTGAATTAATTTGGTGAATTAATTCAATATAAATATGTTGAATTATTGTGGATAATATCTTTTTTGTATGGGTTTATTAGGATTTGACAATTTTAATCAGATAACTTCTCTATTGGGTTATTTGAATTAAAATTGAGGCTCTATTAAATATACCTAGAACTAACAAGATAGGAATTATCCAATTGGTTGATATAGTATCTATCAAATCAACTTGTAAAGTTTGAATTAAATTCGAACTTGGATTAGCGACAATGTGGTTGACCGTGGTACACTAGGCACGGTCGACCGTGGTAGTTTGAAACAGAATCTGATTATGTGGATCAGACTTTGAAATTGATTTAAACTCAAATTTTGAGGTCTTATCTAATAAGGATTGACCCCAGGTTCGACCTCTATAAATAGGGAGTGAGACTCATAAGTTATTTAGATTAGTTAAGAGATCAAGAGTGAGCACTCTATTTTGTGAGTCTCTGAAACTCCTCTGAAGAGCTATTATTTACAAATCACGAATGGTAGTTCCAGGTATTTCTCAATTGGTTGGAAGGAGAGTCATAGGAAAGAGCTGTACGACATGCGCTCATATGCACTCCGATCGTAGATAGAGAATAACAAAGAATACCAGATGGTTGAGATTCTTTTGGCCGTTCTTCTCTACATTGATTGTAGGAGCTCTTCAAGCAAACAAGGTTAGTAAGATTTAGTTAATTTATGCATATAGCATGTCAAACTTGTGTTTTGAAAAATACTCTGATTAAAAATTTTAAAATTTCTACTGCATACTGCTTTTCCAACAAATCCTCCTCTATTATAGAAACAGTCTTTATTGGTGATTAAAAACCACAAAACAAATTAAAATCATAATGACATTTGAATCCTTTTTTTGATATATCAAAATTTTCTTTAAAATTTTATTAATTTTTTAACTCGTAAAAGATATTGAAAAATTTTAAAAGTTATAAATACTAGTGCAATAAAAAAAGTTAATAAAAATATATTCAATATAATAAGAAGCATAACACAAATTTTTTCAAGGAGGAAAAAACTTTAATAATGTTGTTGGGGCTTCTTTGGTTGCCTAGATGTAAGGTTTTTTTTTTTTTTTTCAAACAAATGGCCAAGATTTGATTTTTTTTATGATTAGTGGCTAAGATTAAATGGGCATTATTGTCAGTCAAACAAATGATTAACAAAAGGATTAATTACAAAAATTCACCTTGAATTATAGCCATTGTAACATTTTACCCCCCAAATTTTAAAAAGCAACAACTATCCCCCTAAAGTATGAATCGTAACAAAAAATGGTCCTTCTGTTAGAATTTTAATGAAAAAGTAACAAATAATTAAAAAATTTAGGGGTATTTTAGTAATTTTGCTTATAAAAATAACCACAAAATTTAAACTATTATAGAAATAGCCTTTATTGGTGATTTAAAACAAAAAAAAATCAATTAAAATCATTATACTATTTGGGTCCTTCTTTTTTTAAATATAACAAAATTTTCTTTAAAATTTTATTAATTTTTTAATACCCACAAGGTATTATAAAATTCTAAAAGTTATAGATACTAGTGAAATGAAAAAGAATTTAACACAAATATGTTCAATATAACAAGAAGTATAACACAAGTTTTTTCAAAGAGAAGAAAACGCTAATAGTATTTATAAAATTTCTTTCATATTTTTGAAGTTTTAGATATTATTTATAATTTTTAAATTTCAAAATACGTTTTTGATGTGAAAATATTAATAAAACTTTTTAAAAAATTTTGGTATATAAAAAAAAAGAGGGATACAAATAGTATTATGTTTTTAATTATTTTTTTATTTTTTTAATCATCAATAAAGACTATTCTTCTTATAGGTTCTTCTTATAGGTTTAGTTTTTAGTTTTTAGTTTTTTTATAAGAAGGATTACCAAAAGATCCCTAATTTTAAAATTATTTGTCACCTTTCCAATTAAAATTCTAACAAAGGGCTATTTTTTATAACGGTTTATATTTTAGGGGGAACGGATGTTACGTTTTGAAATTCAAGGGGCAACATGTTGAAGGGTTCTAGTTCAAGGGGAATTTTTGTATTTAATTCGTAATAAAATTATGTCCAAGTGGTGTCATTATGATTAGTTTTGCTATAAAGGGTGCCTTTGTAACTTGGGTAAAACATAAAAGGTGTTAGTAAAATTTTCCTGGAATATTAAGTTTAATAAATGATTGATAAATACATGAAAAAAAAAACTTCATTAACTAACACCTTTTTTTATCTCGAGCCAAAAGTAGAGGTAAGATCAATATATAACAAGCAAATAGAAAAATGGGGGGAAAGAAAAAAAAAATGAGCACTTGAAACACAAAATTCATTAATAAGCTTGTATTTTGTTGTGTATATGTGTCTGACTGGTTTGGAGTTTTGATGGGTGTCTAATTCATACAAAAATCTCATCTCGCTGGTGACGATATCATGATTGATGATGAGTGAGTTTTACTCATGAATTAAGTATTGTATTAGCTTAATATTTAGTTATTTTTCAAGGGTTTTTATGAATTTTATGTGTGTCTTTATCTTTTGTTTGCAGGTGAGTCCAAGTTTGAATTAATAATGATTTGAAGAGGCTTAGATATGTTAAAAAGAGCTTTAGAACACTTTGATGGAGCAAGAAGGAAGTGCCTAGGTGCCACAATGGGCGTTGCGGTGCCCATGAAGCATTTTGCAGAAAATCGGACAAAATACCTAGCGTTTAGGTGATAGGTGTCACGACCAAAAGTCAAGGGTAGTGACTTAATTGAAGGAATTATTTTTGCAGATCTAGAAAGCCAAGACACCTAGAAACTAAAGTAGGGCTCATAATTTAAAAAAAAAACAATTTAAAATGCTTTGGAGTATTTAATGTTGAATAAAAAGAAATAAAATGCAAATAGAAAGTTTAAAATTAAAATATACAAAATTTTAAAGAATAATTATAAAATAAGTAAAAACACAGCTGTGCAACTTAGTCAAAATAAATAAATAAAATAAATTCGAATAACAAGTAAATCAAGGTTTATAAATAATCAATTATCTATCGGGAGTGTTCATTCGATGTATCATCGATGCAGTAAGAAAAATATTATGAGGATATACAAAACGAGCAACGTGGAATGTCAACGACATTTTCAGATGCTAGGTATTAATTGACTAATCTGAAAAGGAAAGCAAAGGGAGGGTAAGCACATAGTGCCCTGTAAGAAATTAATTACTCGCTTCTTGGTTTTCTTTCTATTAGTATATTATTATAAAATTAATTCAACTAGTTTAGTTAATAGTAATAATAGTAATAACAAAAACAATAACAACAATAACAAAAAGAATGATGATGACGACGACGACGACAACAATGATAATAATAAGAACAACAACACATCAATAATCATAAAAACAATAACGACAACAGTAATATTAATAACAATACTAATAATGATAACAACAACAACAATAATAACATATCATTATCAATAGCAACAACAACAACAATGACAGAAACAACAATAACAACAAAATATATAGAGTTTAATTAGCAACATATTAAAATCCATTTGATTTTAATTTAAAATTTCAAATTTATTGGCTAATGAAATAAAATATAACGAGAGCTGAGCAATAGAGTTCCTACCAACTTAGTCGGCAACATTTGGTAGCAAAAAGATCCAAAATGCAGTCGTTCTTCAAAACTTTGAATCACCAATTATAGCCTTTAGAATTCCGTCTCACAAATCTTATACCACAACCTCATCTAGAACGACAAAAATAGGCCAAAATGACATCATCTCTAATTTGACTGTCGGGGTCCCTTGACCGCCATTGATTGAGAGTTGATTGGCATTAACCAAGCTTGACCGACGAGGCAGCGGCAAAGATCAGTACCAAAATGAAGCTCTCGATGCTAAGATCACCATTCTAAAGCTGGTTTTCCAAAATGGGGCTAGATTCATGGAAAACGGCACAAAACTGGCGAAGAGAGGCGGTAGAAGGCTGGATTTTTGGGTGACAACCGGGGTAGAAAATGGATGGGCTTTGTTCTCCTTAATGAAAGGAACATGATGGTGCAAACGGGCCAAAAAATGAGGCCTAATGATGTCAGAATCCGACATGGAAGCTCTAAAGTAGCAACAGTCTCTAGCTTGCTCCGTGCTGCGAGCGGTGAGTGACGGGGCGACGAGCTAACTTCGGGCAACAGCAATTCTTTTCCCTAGCATGTGCAAGGTGGTGGCAGCCAAAGGTGGGTTGGCCAAAGAAGGTAGTCACTGTGGGGGTTCGAGCTAACTTCAGGCAACGACAATTATTTTCCCTAGCATGTGCAAGGTGGTGGCAGCCAAAGGTGGGTTGGCCAAAGAAGTTAGTCACAGTGGGGGTTCTCTCTCTCTCTCTCTCTCTTTCTTTGTGCTTTGGACGTGCAACAAAAATAAGGAAAGAAAAGAAGAAAAGAAAAAGGGCCTGATCTCTTAAGATCAGCATGTTTTTGTTTTTGTTTTTTTTGTTATTTCTAGTAAGATCAAAATTATTAAAAATTTCAAATTGACCCTAAAATGTTGAATTCTTTTTCAACTAAAACATGGGTTTTATAATCTACCCACCTCAAGAAATTTCGTCCTCAAAATTTCTTAGTGCAATCCTTAGTAGAGAACTAAAAAAGTGTATTTCCTATTTAGCTAGACTTAAGCTCTACAAAATGCAAGCATAATGACTTACTACCAAGTTCAACATGACTTATCACTCAGTAACTATACACAAAAAAGGAAAATGTGAAGTTTTGAAAATGATTAATGACATTAGAGCTAGTAGAATTCCACAAATACACAAATCTAGTATTGGGAAGAAATTTGATCATAATTAATCTTCACTCAATCAAAACTCCAAATTCCTTAGTATACTAAAATAACCCAAGAGCATTAGTGTAAGGAAATACAATAATGAGCAAGACCTTGAGGAACGACAAATTTCCTACTTGCATCCTATTTTACTATGTCAAGTACCTACTCCCACCAAGGAAAACCTATTGCCCCTTACTAATATCCTCTTGCCAAGGTGTGTTAACTTCTACAAGACTCAAATTTATAAACACATGAACATCCATGTGTAACTATCATTTTTAATTCCTATTTTAGCAATGATTTACTAACACATTCCAAGTTCGAATATCTCAAACACACATAAAAGGACCACAAATGAAGTTTGGATATCATTTATAGAGATTTAATTTTAATTCAAATAACTTAATGAAGAAATTATCTGATTAAAATAGTCATATACTGATAATCACATATCACATGAAATGTGACGTCCCGCCTTTTCAGCCGTCACTTTGCTTTCTTAAAACATCATTAATAAAACAGTAATCTTACTTACTTAGTAAGAAAATACTGAATTACAAAAAATTTTTCTTTAAACATTTAAAACTGTTGCGACCTTTGTCGCCATTCCAATTGAGACCTCGCTCAACATTTACCTTTAAAATCATTTCAAATCGTTTCTTATAACTGAATAAGAAACATTTACTAAAACATTGCTTAAATCATCATTTCATAATTTTATAACACAGTCAATACAATGTATCTTAAAACTTTGAAAACATCTCTTAAAAACCTTGGAAACACTACATTATATAGTGTAAAACCTTTTTTTTGCATAGTGAAAGCCAACTGTAGTGGTATCCATTCCCACATCTCGCATCTGCCCTTCCGCAGTACACAGCTCTTCTAACGAGTCCTACTGGTTACCCATATGGCTACCTACAGCATGAAAAACTTCTTATGAGCTTACTGTCACGCCCCACTGAGCCACGAAGGGGCCACACATTTTCCTTGGGCGTTTTTGAGGATAGAATTGGCCCAAGGAAGGTTCTAGAAGGGTCTGGAGTGTTCTACAATGTTCCACAGCATTCTAGGAGGTTCTACGCCAGTTCAGAAGTGTCTTGAAGAACCTAGAATGTCCTAGAAGGCTCAAGACTTCTCTAGAACACTTTAGAACATTGGAGTACTTTGTAGAGTAGTCTAGAATTCTCCAAAACACTCCAAGCTTGTAAATATTTTCACACTTTGCTAGAACATTCTAGATAGTAAATAGCAACCGTAGGATCAAAGTAGATAGTAAATAGCAACTGTAGGATCAAAGTAATATTGACCGTTCATTTGTTAGGAGGGTGCCTATAAATAGTACCAACCCCTCATTTGTAAACCATCCAAGAGAAATCCAAGAATCTAAGCCTTGTAAAGTCTCTTAGCTTAATACAAGCTTCCTTTCAAAGTTCTCCATCTTCTCTTGAGTTCCCTTTTATTTTAGGCAAGAGCGTGATAAGTTAAGTTGACTTAGCATCGGGATTGTGCTAAGGCCGCACGAGTACCTTCGAAGAAAGTAAGCACGTGACAGTTGGTATCAGAGCCAGGCTCGAACGAAGACGATGGCTAAAGGTGCTGCTCAAAGGACCATAGGATCTAACCCATCCGATGTAGAGGTAACGCAGAAGCGAGGCCGTGAAGAAATAGTCGACCCTAACGTCTTGCCGAAGCGAGGTCAATCTAAGGACATGATCTCCAGTTTCGACTCACGCCTATCTAGGGTTGAGGAGGCAGTAAGTGGCGTGGAGGCCCAAGTGGATGATCTAAGCCAACGGGTAGACGGTTTAGAAGTGGAGGATGTTGCTATCTACACTGCGATACGGGGCATGCTGCTCCAACTAGAGGAGTCCTTGCGGGCCGAGATTGGGAAGGTCCGTGATGAGTTCATGGGAAAGCTCACTAAAATGCGTCGAGCACATGAGATGGAGTTGAATAGCTCGCTTGCACACATTGAAGACGTGCGTGGAGACTTGGCTCTTTGCAAGAGCGCATTGGCTATGGGGTCCAGTAGTGGCATCATCGAGGCTAGGCGCATTGAGGTGCCAAAGCCTAAAAGCTTTGGAAGATCATGCAATGCACGAGAAGTGGACAACTTCTTATGGGGCCTAGACCAGTACTTCGCGGCCATGGGCATCATGGATGAGGATGCCAAGATTCAGTCTGCGGCTCTTTATCTCACCGACACTGCCATGCTTTGGTGGAGGAGAAGACGATGAGATATTGAGAAAGGTACGTGCACCCTGACAACTTTTGATGACTTTAAGAGAGAACTTAAAAGACAATTTTGAGAGAACTTAAAAGACAATTTTATCCTGAGAATGCTGAGGACAAGGCTAGGGCTCGTCTGCGAAGGCTCAAACAATCAGGGTCTATTCGTGATTATATTAAGGAGTTTACTAACTTAATACTTAAGATCCCTGATTTGTTCGACAAAGACACACTCTTCAACTTTATGGATGGACTCCAACAATGGGCCAAGACCGAGCTAAGGCGGCTTGGAGTGCAAGACCTTGCCACCGCCATAGTTGTGGCAGAAAGCTTGATTGACTATGCAAGCCAAAAAGAGTCCACCAGTAAGCCGAAGGATAAGAAGAGTGGCTAAGCCAAAGTTGGGGGAGATAAAGGCCAACGCAAGGATGAGCACCGCCCAAACAACTTCTCAAGGAGCAAATACAAAGGCAAGCAAAGGGACAATAGGAGTTCAATCAAGTCCAACAACAACAAATGCTTCCTTTGCGACAGTCCCCACTGGGCTAGGGACTGCCCGCAGAAAAGAGCCTTGAATTCGCTCTTAGTAAGTCATCAAGACGGGATGGAAACCAACAGCGGCAACACTGGTGCACACATGGGTTCATTACAGCTACTCAATGTAATCCAATTCGCCCCTAAGACCCAAGCTAAGGGACTACTATTTATGGACGTGACCATTGGAGGTAAAGCAACGACAGCCATGCTCGATACAGGTGTGTCCCACAACTTTATTTCAATTGAAGAAGCCCAAAGGCTGGGACTTAAGGTGACTGGTGGAGGGGGCTCCATCAAGGCAATCAACTCAGCTACCCGATCTATTCACGGCATAGCCCGAGGAGTTAAGACCAGCGTGGAGCCTGGTCTGGGCACATGGACTTTTCAGTTGTGCCAATGGATGACTTTAGAGTCGTCTTGAGACTAGAGTTCTTGGATCAAGTTAAGGCATTCCCGGTACCATTCGCCAACTGCATGTGCATCATGGATGGCGACAAGGCTTGTGTGGTGCCAACAACCAGGACCAACAAGCAAGGCACAAAGATACTCTCAGCAATGCAGTTCAAGAAGGGCATCCGCAGGGACGAGGAAAGCTACTTGGCTATCCTCAAAGAATATGACGATGAAGAGCAAGGGCCATCAGAAGATGAACCAGAAGAGGTAGCAGTCGTCCTCGAGGAGTTCAAGGACGTTGCACCAGCAGAATTACCAAAGAAGCTACCACCAAGGAGGGAGGTAGACCACCAGATTGAGCTGGACCAGGGACCAAGTCGCCAGCCATGGGAGCATACCGCATGGCACCGCCAAAATTAGCAGAATTAAGAAGGCAACTCAAGGAATTACTTGATGCAGGGTTCATCAGGCCTTCCAAAGCCCCATTTGGTGCACCAGTCCTATTCTAGAAGAAGAATGATGGTTCTTTGCGCATGTGCATCGACTACAGGGCCCTTAACAAGATTACGGTAAAGAACAAATACCCCGTTCATTTGATTGCGGATTTGTTTGACCAACTAGGCCATGCCCGCTACTTCTCCAAGTTAAACCTTTGCTCGGGGTATTACCAGGTTCACATAGCCAAAGGAGACGAACTAAAGACCACATGTGTTACAAGGTATGGGTCTTATGAATTCTTGGTTATGCCATTTGGACTAACCAACGCACCAGCCACATTTTGTACTTTGATGAACAAACTGTTCCACCCATATCTCGATCAATTCGTGGTCGTCTATTTGGATGAAATAGTGGTCTATAGCAAGACCTTGGAGGAGCATGTGCAACACTTGAGGGAAGTGTTCAAAGTGCTACGAGACAATGAGCTCTACATCAAAAAGGAGAAGTGCTCCTTTGCCAAGCCGGAGGTAGCCTTCTTGGGGCACAAGATTAAGGACGGCCAACTAATGATAGAAGATAGCAAGGTACATGCTATCCAAACTTGGGAGCCGCCAACCAAAGTACATGAGCTACGATCTTTTCTTAGGCTAGTAAATTATTACCGTCGATTCATCAAGAGCTATTCGGCGAGGGCTGCTCCACTGACCGACCTTCTTAAGAAGAACAAGGCATGGGACTGGACAGATAAGTGTCAACAAGCCTTTGAAGATCTAAAGAAAGCAGTCAGTGATGAGCCCATACTCAGCCTACCCGATCACACAAAACCATATGAGGTACACACTGATGCCTCAGACTTTGCCATTGGAGGTGTTCTTATGCAGGAGGGACACCCAATTGCATATGAAAGCTGGAAGCTCAATGAGACCGAGCGACGCTACATAGTGCAAGAAAAGGAGATGACAGCCATCATCCATGGTCTTAGAGTGTGGCGCCATTATCTACTTGGGTCAAAGTTTGTGATCATGACCGACAACGTTGCAACAAGCTACTTCCAGACCCAAAAGAAGCTCAGTCCAAAGTAAGCTAGATGGCAAGACTTCCTGGCCAAGTTCGACTATGTCATGGAGTACAAGCCAGGAAAAGTGAATGTAGTAGCTGATGCACTAAGTCGAAAGGCAGAATTATCAAGCATTACCCAAGTCACTAGCCCATTGGTAAGCAAAATCAAGGAGGGACTAAAGGCAGATCCTCAAGCACAAAGCATCATCGCCTTGGTGAACGAGGGCAAAACACGGAGGTTTTGGCTAGCTGATGACATCCTCTACACCAAAGGCAATCGCATGTACGTACCGAAGTGGGCCAACTTGAGAAAAGAACTGATAAAGGAGTGTCATGACTCCTTATGGGCGAGCCACCTAGGTATGAAGCGCAGCTCTCTTAAAGTCTGTCTACTACTGGCCTAATATGCGAGATGGGGTCGAGGAATATGTACGGACTTGCCTTGTTTGCCAACAAGATAAGGTAGTCCAACAGCAACCAAGGGGCATGCTTGACCCACCACCCATTCCAGAGAGACCATGAGAGAGTGTCTCTATGGACTTCATCACCTGCCTTCCGAAGTCCGGAGGGTGTGGAAGCATCATGGTTGTGGTGGACAGGTTTAGCAAGTATGCAACATTCATAGCAGCAAAAACAGACTGCACCGTAGAAGAGGTAGCTAGGCTATTTCTTTGCAACGTAGTCAAGCTATGGGGCATTCCAACAAGCATCGTCAGCAACCGAGACCCTTGCTTTACTGGGAGGTTTTAGACAGAGCTGTTCAAAATGCTAGGGTCTGATTTGAACTTTTCAACAAGTTTCCATCCACAAAGCGACGGTCAAACGGAACGCATCAATGCTTTATTAGAGCTCTACTTGTGGCACTATGTGAGTGCCAACCAACAGGACTGGGCCAAACTTCTAGATGTTGCATAATTCTCCTACCACCTGCAACAGAGTGAGGCCACCAGCAAGAGTCCATTCGAGATCATCATGGGACAACAGCCAACAACTCCTCTTTCCCTTGCC
>CAMOHE010045106.1:0-24287 GCA_946598075.1 Artocarpus hirsutus | reverse complement strand
TAGAGTTCGAGAGTGCAGCTCCAAGCTTTTAGTGGAATAGCGTTAGAGTTGATAATTATGAAATGTATATCTGGGATATTGGGTTTCATAATTATCGGGAGCTTGAACTATATAGGTCCATTTGGTCCCCTTTGCTAGCTCACAAAATCCTGTAACGATACGGCGTGCTTTTACAATAATTGGTGACTTATGTCGATTTATTAGATTGGTTGAAAATTTGGAAGAATCAAATAATTCATGTCTGTTTGTCGGTTGAATTAATTTTGTGAACAAAATTAATTTAAGATAAACTTGTTGAATTATTGGGGTCAGATAATTCTTGTCTATTTATCAGTTGATTTAATTTTGGATAAATTAAATCAAGATAAACTTGTAGAATTATTAGAAATCTATTTATTTTCTTAGAGATTATCTAGATAAAGTCGTTTTAATTAGATAACTTCTCTATTGGGTTATTTGAATTAAAACTGAGCTTTATCCTATAGAATCTCGGGTGAAAAATAAAAGATTCGCGTGATTTTTTATTTCGGCAGTTCGGCATGCAAAACTTAAAGTTTGGCCTGCCGATCAGGCAAGTTCAGCCTGCCTATGAAAAAGTTCGGCCTGCCTATGCGCGAATTAAAAATCGCCCGTTTTCACACGTTTTTACGCGTATCTTATCCGATATAGACCCGAATTTGGTTCTGTTTCGAATTTTTGAGACTTTATCTGATAAGGAATGACCCTAGACCCAACCTCTATAAATAGAGAGTGAGTCTAATGAGTTATTAAGAGATCAATAGAGAGATGAAGAGTGATACTCTAGTGGTGAGAATCTGAAACTCCCTGGGAGCTCTTGTTCACAAATCACGAACACTGGCTTTGGGTTCTCTCAATTGATTAGAAGGAGAGTCACCTTGAGGAAGAGCTGTACGTGTGAGCCCACACTCACTCCGATCGTGGATAGAGAATAGCAAAGAAGACCAGTTGGTTGAGGCTCTTCTGGAACGTTACTTCTCTACACAGACTTCGGGAGCTTTTCGGCGTATACAAGGTCAGTAAGATCAGGTTAATTTACACATATAGCATGTCAAAATTGTGTTTTGGAAAATACTCTGATTTAAAATTTTTAAAATTTCGCTGCGTATTATTTTTCCAACACCGAGTACAATCATCTATAAAGGTAACAAACCAATGTGATCCTCCCAATGTGGGAACTTTGGATGGTCCCCAAACATCTGAGTGAATTACCATAAAAGGAACAGGACTTTTATTTAAAATCAAAGGAAATGAGGCACGATGGCTTTTTGCAAGTACACACACATCACATTTGAAAATAGAAATATCTAAATTTGTAAACAAACTTGGGAACAACTTTTTTAAATAACCGAATGAGGCATGTACCCAACGTCGATGCCAGAGCCAGATTTCAGCTATTTTCTTTGATGAACCAAAGCTTTTTACTGCTAAAGCTTGTTGTAATCTATTGGAAGTTTCTGACTCTAAATCCAAGTAATATAGCTTCCCTCTCTTAACACCATAACCAATCATTTATCATGCCTGAATATCCTTAAAAACACAATGATCAGGCCAAAAAATAACAACACAAGATAAAGTAGTAGCGATTTGAGAGACTAACAAAAGGTTATAATCTAAGGAGGGAACAACTAACACAAAATCAAGATATAAAGCCTTAGTAAGGTGTGATGACCCTTCCCCAACAACTGGGGTGGTATTACCGTTGGCCTTGGTGACAATTTTTGGAGGATGGGTTAAGGTTTGTGACTTGTCTAACATTAAATGTCATATGATCAGTAGCACCAGAATCAATTATCCATGCACTATTCAAAACAGGTGTAGTAGTGGTGAAGGTCTTACCTCCAGTGTTTGTAGTGGTTAGCAATGCTGATGACGTAAGAGGAGCATCATCTTCCTTTGTTTGTGCAACTGTGGTAGTGGAAGGCCGCTTGGAATTTCGATGCTGTGTTGGGTCCCACCAATCTGGATATCCAATAAGTTCAAAGCAATGGCTTTTTGAATGACTTTTTTGATTGTAGTGAGTGCATTTGTATATAGGTTTGTCTGAACTGTTGAAATTCTTCGAATTGGTGGCTTTAGGCCAATCTTGGGAAGTCTGACTGGGTCTGTTGTGGATTTTCTAACGCAAGTGCATGTATCGTTAACAAGTAATAAAGTGAGAGTAGAGATCATTTCCTCGAGGACTAATTGTCACTAAGTACCAAATTACTCTAACTCTAATTCTATTTGAACAACTGAGATATAGGAGATAATGGAATGATAAAATGGTAAAAGTAAGACAAACTAAATCAATGACGATTGATAAATTACAATTTTAGCAGGAGAGAATTCAATAGCTTAAGACTTCTAGGGTTTCCGACTCACCGAATTAATCCTATCCAATTTATTTAATCCACTCAATTAATATTTACTCTTATGCTAATAACGAATTTTCCTTGGACAATCATTAATCTTTCTCAAGCATTAATAATTTATTCTAGTTAGCAAATTTCCTTCATCTCTGTGGAAACTCTAAACTCACCAAGATTCATTAAGCACAAGAAATTCACAGTGTTACACAAGTTTCATAGATATCTCTATCCTATGATAATCTCATGGCATTCAATCATGGTCTAATTTAATTATTGCTTTTCAGCCTCAAATTGAATCACAAATCATGCAAAAGGTGCGTAAACTTTTACAAGCATTAAGATTAGATCAAATACTCAGCATAGATAATGAATAAACATCGAATTGAATTAAATTAAATAAATATGAACATTCATAATCCGGCTACATCGTAGCCCTAGAATAGAGAAAATTAGTTCATAATAAAACTAAAAATCATCCTAAACAATGTCCTAAACATGAGGAGTAGAAGAAAAGAACTGTTTGTTGATTGGGAAGATAGATTTCCATCTCCGGGTTGCACCGATCTTCTTTTCCAAGGTAGCGAGTCTTTCCTTCTTTTCTGTAGGTTCTCTTTGTCAAAATTTTTGTTCCAACCTTCTATAATGTTTTATTATACCCTAGGGTTTGGAGGGGTAATTTTGGAACAAAATTAGGCATAAATTTGCATCGAAATCGCAATGGTGCCTAGGCAATTTGATAGTGTTTATGTTCTTTTGTAGGTTTTGAGGAAAAAAGATACGCGGTAGCAATATACGGGGTAAAATGGATAAAAAATAAGCACAAGTGGATATGGGGACAAAGTGGAGCGTAGGCGCCACTTCATGGGCGCCTAGGCGCTCATACAGATGAAGGTTACATACAAAAACCTGAAAGCAAAGCGCCTAGGCGCTGCAATCCTGACGCCTAGGCGCCAGTTCAAAAATTGTTGCATAAGGCTGCTTAGCGCCTAGGTGCTACAATCATGGCGCCTAGAAGCCATTACGAAGCCTAGGCGCCAGAAAATGGACCATAGCAGAAGCTTTAGGTTTCTCAATGTCCTCATTCAAAGAAGTACATCGTATGGCCTCACGACGGACTAAGGAATAACATTCTTCCAGACTTAGAAGTGGTTCCCAACGTAATATTTCTTGCCGAAGTTGATCAAAACTTTTATTCAATCCAGCAAGAAATATGTGTACTCGTGTTCGCTCAATGGACTGCCGGTATGTTGCAATATCATCAGGATCTTTCATGACCACTTTATCACGATGTTCGAGTTCTTGAAATATTTCTGTTAACTCCCCATAGTATACTGAGAGTGATTTGGCACCTTGTTTGGCTGAGAAGGCTTTTTGATGCAAAGAGTAGACATGCATCTTATCATTACCATCATAAAAGGCTTTGGATAAAGCATTCCATATTTCGTGGGTACTGGGTATACGAAGATAGTGCTTCATGATGTCAGGAGTCATGGACATAAGGAGCCAGCGTTTCACCTTTTGATTTTCAGCATACCATTTTTCATATCCCTTATCCGTCATAGCAGGTGGAGCGGATTTGTCCATGATGTAGGAGAGTTTTTCTCGTTTAGCAATATGCATCTCCATCAATTGAGACCACACATCATAATTTGTTTCAGTAAGTTGAATGCCAACATTAAAGGCACCCTCTGTCTGAACAAGAATTTGAACAGATTTGGTTCTAGAGGATTCAATGTGTTCACTCATTCTTCACCTTTTTTTTTTACGACATGGCTTTGACAATTTAAAGGCTGGCTCAGATTTGTTTTAGTGGTGGATGACAAAGACGGCAATGGTAGGAGCAAGCGTGGCACGGTTGTTGGTGATGGCCTCTTATGGTTTCTGGTTTGGTTTTCTTGGCCGCGTTTGATGGGTTTGCCTTCTGATTATGGGTGTTTGTGGTTTTGTGAGTTAGAATTGTAGGATGAATTTCTGGGCTTGGATTGCAGGATTTTTTTTTTCAAAACCTTATTCGGCTCTGATACCAAGAAAAAAGCAAATATGATAAACTGGGTTTTTTTTTATTCATTCATTCTAGATTGATGAAATACAGAGTTTAAATAGAATTAGAATCCCCAATTATTTTCCTAAAAATCTGCCTATGCCATCTCCTATTCAATCTCTATGATCTGTATACATCTATACAATCTTCTATATAAGGAAATAACATCAATTGGCTATCTTTACAAAATCGTTGACAATCGCAACATAATATATATATATATATATATATAATCCTTACCTCTTGACAGTTTGCACCTGAGTTGGAAGAATTTGATGCTTAATTGATTATGTGTTACTAGTTTTTTGACCTTTTGTTGGCAATATCTAATATATAATGTATTTGATGTTTGTAGAGATGACCGCTTGCTGTGAGTTAGAACATGTACTGACTGGGTACTTATATCCCGATTTATGTAATTTACTGAATATATTTTAATTTTGTTCGGGCGTGAAGTAACAAAAATGGGTCGGGTTATATAATGTTTTTTGCAGTATCTTTTGTACAAACGAAAATACGATAGTTTACGTCTTAACGTAATGTAGAGACATCTCATTCCACTAATTGTGAAGAAGACTAGTTGCATGGATACTTTATCCACAAAATTTTGATCGTATAAATGATGTAATTATTTTAAATAAAGAGAGTGGAATGGGAAAAAGAGTACAAGGAACTTACATTCCGAATTCTAAGCGTGAATGATGAGGATGAATTCTGTCATGAAATATGAACTAGAAGCCACTGGACTGCGATGCATATGACAATTTAATATAATCATGTTTTGTAAATTAAATGATAGCGATGCAATATATGCATGGACATTTCTCAAGACCCATATAGGAAGAAAAAATAATGTGGTAAGTTAAAAAGGGGGTATTGAAAAAAAAAAAGACGGAGAGAGAAGAAAAAATAGAAAAAAACGAAGGGTGGTGGGGGAACCAAAAGTCCCTGAAATTTTATGAAAAAACACGAGGGGAACATTTAGTTTCTGTAGTGGAGGCATTGGGCTTCTAGCCTATTGTCACATTAAATTTAGTTATACTGGTTTCTTATTTTCCTAATAGCTTTTAGTTTAGTGAAAGAGAAAAAATTTAATTGAGCACATTTTTAAGGGACAAAATTTTAGCTAGAAAATTTTGATGGTGAATATTTTAAGTGATCCATATAAAAAAAATTTTGCGAGGATTGTATGAAAAAAATATTTACTCAGATATGTAAGAAATTATTTAAGGGGAACAATTAAGCAAATACCTTCATGAGAGTCATAGTTGAAGTAAAAATTAACTAACAAAAGATTTAGGCAATCGTAAAAAGAAAGGTAGGAAACTAAAGATTATGCATAATAAAATAATATGGTAGAAAATGTAAATATGTATATATATATATATATATATGCATTAACAATAAATTAAAAAAAGAATTTTGGTCATATACGTCAAGAAAAATAATTTAATAAAGTGAATCTAAAAACATATAAGATATTTAGGAGAAAGAAACAAAAAGTACAAAGGTGAAAAAAATGGAAACGAAACACTCAAAATGCAAATAAAAAAAAAGAGGAGAGACAAAAAAAAATGTAAATAAAAACAAAATAAAGGATAAAAAAGAGAAATTAAAAAAATGAGTGGTATGAAAAGAAAAACGAGAAGAAAATAAAAAAAGATAGAAAAAATAAATTATAAAAAATAAAAGAGGGTGGAGGTACGAAACATTGCTTGAAATTTACAAAAAAGAAAACAAAAGGGGGGAAAATGTTTCACTCTTTGTATCGGGGTCTATTGTCACTTTTATATAAAGTATAATGACATATAAAAATGATGACAGTTGACGAGGGTAAATTGCCAACAAAATTTGTTGGAGTGTTGTAGTGTTAAATTAAATATTATTACAAATTAATTAATTCTTCCCCATCCTCTGTAGGGGATGCCGTTTGTTTTTGAAATGGTTATTAATTTCAGTGGTCTCTAAACTTTGAGATTTGTTTCATTTTATTTTAAACTTTAAAACTCATCACTTTGTCTTTAAATTTTTAAGACTTTTTATTTTGCTCCTTAAACTTAAAAAATTACCACTTTGCTTTCAAACTTTCAAAACTTCTTTATCTTGCTCCTGAACTTTCAATTTTTTGTTTAAATAGACAGATTAAACCTACATGATTCGCACATGAGAGTGATAAAATCTTATTTTTGTCCATATAAGTAATCACCAAGAAAATCTTAAAATTCAATAGTATAATTTACCTATTTAAATCAAGGATTTTCTTGGAAACATTGTGTATGAAATGCGTAATTAAAGAATTTATGGAATTAACATATGACTGTTCAAAAAATTCTATAAAAAATAGTTAATTAATAAACTATTATAATTTAATAAAGAAATTTATAAATTCTACGGTAACTGAGGCGGAAGAAATTTATCCATAAAGAACTTGAGAAATTTAATTATGAGAATTTCTAGGTGCAATACTAAGTTAGTAGTGTACCAAGAGACATCCTAACGCGAATTAGATCCTTAATTGCCAAATTAGTAAAAAATAGAGCTACACGAGTAGCCGTATCGACAGAAACTACTATGCAAATTTGAACAGTGACATTATTAAAAACTATATTAGTATTGAGCCTAGATACTGACAAGTCAAGTTCACATTTTTATCAAGTCTAAAATAAATTCCTAAACTTAATGTAGTTAAAAATTGATATACGATTAAACTTTTATTGATATTGGTTTATACTGTGATTAACATGTCACAGTATTTGAAAAATAAGAGAAGACCTATCATATAATAAAATTTCTTATCAGCTATGTTAGATATTACTGACAGTATAAAATTTACCTGCTTAATAGAAACTTACAAGAAAAGTTTAAGGTACCTTTGATTTGAGCTACACATAATGATGGTTGTCTTTTTTGCAATCAATTTTGTTGAACCTAACACTCCACACTACCCTATTTATGGCACCAACTTTGGGGAGTGTCAAGCATAGTTTAAGTCAAAACTTGTTTTGTCTTCACTTGTTCCACCGAGTAAGCAAGTCATAAAGAAAGAAAAACTTGCTTTGTCTTCACTTGTCTCCACTTGTTTCACCGAGTAAGTTTACTTCTAGTTTCCAAGAAATAAAAGTTCTTCCCATTTGCTTTCTTTTTCTTTTCTTCACTTCCACCGAATAACCAAGCCTCCAAAAGAAGAGAAAGCCAAAAAAAAAAAAAATCCCATTACTCACTTCCATACTCTCCTCCAAGTAACCAAGCCACCAAGAGAAGGAAAAAAAAATCTAGCTATATTCCAAACATTTCTCCACCCTTGTCATAACTCAAAACTAGCTCCAACAAGGAAGAAAAAGAAGAACATAGTGGAGATTTTAGAACATTGGGATTAAGGTAATATTTACACCTTTTCTTCCTTCTATTTTACCTAGCAAAGAAAAGAAAATGTTTTACTAAGATAGCATTTTTATGAAGGCCAAAACAAACTAGATTTTTTATATGACTAAGTTTTGTTTTAGTGTTAATCCAAGAGGAAGAAAAAATGGAGCTAGAAGCCTTAAGATCACCTATCTAAGAGTTGCCATCAAGGGTAAATAATCTAAGCTTTTTCATAAATTTTCTTAAGAATAAAGTTTATAACTTTAAGAGAGATTTAATGATTGGGTGAGGAAATATGTTGTAATAAATATTTATGTGTGATTAGTATGGTTTGTGCTTGTATGTGTTGTAAAAAGTTAGTCATGGCATGTTATGATTATGTTTGTGCAAATTATGGTTTGTGGAAAAATTTTCCACAAACTTTGAACGTGTAGTGGAGGCGTTAGAATCGATTTTTAAAACTTTACCGAACACGGGACTTTTAGTTTTTGTCATTTTGAACAAAAACCCATGACTGTGAAAAACATAGTTTTATCTCTAAATAGGCCTACCGAATAGTTTTTATGGACTGCCTAGAATAGTCCTAAAAACTGCTAAAAAGGCAACCCAAAAACTACCTAATGTAGTTTATTAAAACTACCCAAAACAGTTCCGACAGTGCTAGAACTGTTTTGCCTTTTTCGGACCTTTGTGAGTTCGAATTTTACATTTCTCCAACACAAAAGTTTTAGACTTCAACGAGACGAACAAATTTTTTGAAGAAATTTTCTTCAAAATCTACATCTAAAATATAGTTATAGACGGTTTTCTAAAACAATCCAAAAACTACATTTTTGTGCAAAAAGCTGTTTTAAAGTTTCAGGTTGTTTTGAGGCCGAACTATAATTTTTGCCAAATATAAAAGTTTTAGTTTGCAGTAAAATGAAGAACTTTCATGAAGAAATTTTTGTGAAACTCTATTTCTAAATTGGACTTAAAATTCGATATACAAAAACTGTCAAAAACTTAAAATCGATAAAACCTTCAAAGTTTTAACCGGAAAGTAATTTTTGTCCAAATAAAATGGTAACCGGAACTTTAGAAAAACAAAAAAATCATTAAAACACACATTTAAAAACAAATGACCTTTATGAGGGAAAAAAACTTTAAAAGAAAAACTATGTTAATAAAAGATTTCATATAAATCTTCCAGAATTACTCCACGAGTACCAGTTTTTACAAATAAAGATCATGTGACTTTAAAATTTGATTTTTTACTAAACCAAGAAATTACAGTACTTTTGAAAGGTTATATGGGCCTAAGATTTAGAGGATTCATAATTTCGGGCGTTATTTTATAGAGTGATTTTTATTTAAAATTCCAAGCTAAAAGGGTAAGAATTTCAACGATGAACTTTAATCGTTTTCAATTGAACATTTAATTTGCAAGTATAAAAACCCGATATGAAGGAGCTTAATGCCATGATGTTGGGCATGGGTCCAATGCCCATTTCAATCTCAAATGCCACATGGAACACAATCTATCGGTAGAATGTATATGATGTTATAATGGCATTTTTGGGCTTACGGACTTAAAATCAATTGCGAGCCCGTGAAACGAATTTAAAATAAATGCAATTAGGACTTAAAGTAAGAATCATGAATTCAGGAGTGACTAATTTAGTGGATTAATGCCTCATGGTTTAAATGATGATAGATAATTAATTAATTGTTATAAAATTAATTAATTATCGACTTAGTTATAAACATATGGCAATTAAGGAAAAATTTGAGTATTATGAGCATTTAGGAAAAAATTAATCCTTGTAATAGAAATGGGGAAACTCATTACAAGTTGATAAAGGAATTTACGATCTAACAAAATGATCAAATTTTGGAGGTTATGCTAAAATTTAGTAGCCTAAAATAGGAAATTCTTACATACTCGTAATGGGTGTTTGTGCATACTTATTCAGTAAAGAAAGAAGAACTCAAAATTGATAGGGGAGTCTACTTCATTGATACAGGTAAGTAGGAATCTCGCCTGCAGTACGAATAGTTTAAATTAAAGGTTTTTCAATATCTTGTAAGCATGTTAAGATTTAAGTACGATATGCCATGTCATATTTCATGTTCACTAAAATAACTAGTGAAACAATTAACCAAAAGAGTCGTACCAACCTCTCGACCCACGGGAAGGCTCCATGTTAAAGTAATAAATTATAATTGGTCATGGTGTTTGGGACCTTGTAAACCCTAACATCCCATTGATCGTCACGCAACTGGTACGACTACTCAAGCCTGATTAATAATATGACAAGTTCATGACCAAGCATAATACAGTTCATGCATTTAAGTGAAGTATGCTACTTTAAATGTTTTGCGAGTTTACTATTCCTATTTGTTGAGTGAAAGCTCATCCACGAATATTCATACTGTAGGTAAACAACTTGTCAGTAATGCCTAATGGATGGTGGTAAAGCGGCAAACGATCAGAGTGGAGATATGGGAAATGGATATCGCGCTTTGATTTTCGCTTATGTTTTGATGACTGTTTTGATGACTATGACTCATGAGCCTTGTATATAACTTTAAAATTTCGCTACTACATATATGTTTTGAAATTAACATTATGTTACTAATTAATGTGTTGCAAAAAAAAAGGGTAAGTAAAAATAGTTTTAAAATAAAATTGGGAAAGTGACCATTTGCTTAAATTAAAAAATATGGGTCATAAATTTTGAGATGGGTAGTGTTTTGGCCACTAAGTGCAAATTCCCAATAAAATATATACAGAGAAGTGGCGGATCGATTCTCAATATAGTTACCTTCACTGATGAAGGCATGCAAACTATTATGAAAAAATGTTTGGATCGAATAATGATTGCTCTAATTTTTATTGATCGTGAATACAAATATATACAATTATGTGTTACAAGGCAAAGGCTATAAACAAGGAAACTTGATTAAAAAAAATAGAAACTAATCAATGAGAGATATACATGGAGTTTATTCAAAATTGAATATGCATCCACAATCAATCAAATCCCACAATTCTTGTGAGTTGTTCAATCAATCAAATCCCACAATTTTTGTGAGTTGTTGACGAAATTCTCTAAATTGGTGCTAAGTCCATGATTCTCGCAATAGCCTCCCTCAAGCTGTGATGTTTATGGAAACACATCAAAGCTTGCTGTCACTAGAGAATCGTGGACTGCATGCCTCCCTCAAGTTGAGAACATGTTTCCAAAACCAATGAGCTTCAGTATAGCTTGGAACTGATCATGGCTGAGACTCTTGGTGAAAATATCAGCTAGTTGCAAGTGGGATGGCACATAATTGAAGACTAGCATTTTGTCTTCATACTTCTTACGAACAAAATGGCAGTCCAATTCGATGTGTTTGGTGTGCTCGTGAAAAACTGAATTCGTAGCAATATGGATAGCTGACTTGTTATCACAGTGGAGCGTAATGGGATGTGACACATCAACGAACATGTCTTTGAGGATGTAAGTAAGCCAAACAATTTCCTTAGTAACCTTTGCCATTGCTCGGTATTCAGCCTCAGCAGATGAAAGAGAGATGGTTGGTTGTTTCTTAGAACGCCAAGTTAATGGAGCATTGCCAAGAAATGTGATAAATCCTGTAGTGAATCATCGGGTTGTAGGACAGCCCCCCAATCAGCATCGCAATAAGCCTTCAATGTAAGATCGTTGTTGTATGGATAAAGAACTCCCTTGTTGGGAGTCGTTTTGATGTATCGAACTACCCGTTTTGCCATGTCCATGTGCGGTTTCCTTGGCTTTTGGAGGAATTGACTAAGTTGGTGCATAGCATATGAAAGGTCTGGTTGGGTTAGCGTTAAGTAAAGAAGTCTCCCAATCAATCTTCTATAATTTAATGGATCATCAACAAGTTCACCAATGTTTGCCGAGAGCCTATGTTGCTGTGGGATTGGTGTGTCGACCTTCCGAGGATTTTCAAGGTCTACTTCTTCAATAATATCCTGGGCATATTTGTGTTGATGGAGAAAAATGCTGTCTCGAGTATGTGCTAATTCAAGCCCAAGGAAATAATTCAAAATTCCCAAGTCTTTGATTTGAAATTGGCTCTTGAAATACTGTTTGAACTGAGCACATTTTGTTGCATTATTCCCTGTTATTATGAGGTCATCAACATATACCAAAACGATCAACATGTCATCTCCCTTCATCATGGTAAAAAGTGAGTTGTCGGAATCACTCTGCCTAAAACCATAAGCCAGTAAAACTTCAGAAAATTTTCCAAACCACTGGCGAGATGCTTGCTTAAGTCCATATAGAGACTTGTGAAGTCGGCATACAAGTTTCTCATTTGGACAGTGGAGGCCTTGTGGTTGTTTCATGTACACTTCTTCATCAAGATCGCCATTGAGAAATGCATTGTTGACATCCATCTGATGTAATTCCCATCTCTTACTCGCAGCGACAACTATAAGGCATTTGACCGAGGCAAACTTGGCGACGGGAGCAAATGTCTCGTTGTAGTCCAAACCTTTAACTTGACTATAGCCTTTTGCAACAAGTCGTGCCTTGTATTTGTCAATCGATCCGTCTAGGTGCCGCTTGAGTTTAAACACCCACTTGGACCCTATGGCACGCTTTCCTTTTGGTAGCTCTACGAGACTCCATGTGTGGTTAGCATCAAGAGCCTGTAGTTCTTGTGCCATTGCCTCTCGCCATTTGGGATGTTGAGAAGCTTCTTCAAAATTACTTGGCTCAAGTGTGGTAAGGTCTACAAGTTCTTCATTGGCGGCTACGTTAGGAGTAAAAGAAGTGATTTGAGAGTTACCTTGCATGGTTAGATGGCTCGGGTGGCTAAGCTGCAAAGGGGGACTTGCATTATGTGCAACATTGAGAACATAGTCCTCAAGATATTTAGGAGGACGTTTTGCTCGTGTTGACCTTTCTTCCTCCATGGGCCCTTCTTGATGTTTATCCACTACAACTGGATCATTTGATTGATCTTCTTGTTTTATTGTGTCTTCTAAGACTTCATCAACATCCTCGGCTTCAAGTTCCTGGTCAAGAAAGTTGCTTGGCACTATAAATCTTTCAGTTGCATCATTTTCTTTCCCACGCCTACTATCATGAAAGGGAAATGAATTTTCATAGAAAACCACGTCTTGAGACTCAATGATTTTCTTCGTTGCAATCTCAAGTGCCTTATATCCTTTCTTTCCTGGTGTGTAACCAAGAAAGACACAGCACCTAGATCATGCTTTGAATTTATCAAGAGGCTTTGGTTTGTTATAAACGTAACACAAGCATCCAAAGACCCTCAAAGGATCATATGTTGGTTTATCATGAAAAAGTACCTCATATGGCGTTTTTCCATCAAGACTCGAACTCGGCATCATGTTTATCAAATATGCAGCTGTCTTGATGCATTCTCCCCAATAACATATGGAAACATTGGATTGAAATTTGACAGCACGTGCAACTTCAAGCAAATGGCGGTGTTTTCTCTCGACAACACGATTTTGTTGTGGGGTGTGTGGGCATGTTGTTTGATGAAGGATTCCTTCGTCGAATATTGATCTTTTGGAATTTCTAGAAACAAACTCAGGTGCATTATCTGATCTGATCTTCTTAACTTGCTTCCCGAATTGAGTTTTAATCATCTTAACATAGTGCTTAAACAATATTGGAGCTTTGGCCTTGGTTTTCATTAAGTATACCCAAGTACTTCTAGAAAAATCATCAACCAGTGTAAGGAAGTATGCATGCCCATCTCGTGTTTTAACATGATAAGGACCCCATGTATCCATATGAATAAGATCAAAAATATTTTCGGATTTATTGCTTCCAACATGAATTTTCTTTTGACATTGCTTGGCACGGTGGCAAATATCACAAGGCCCTGCCCTTTTTTTTTTAGAAATGAAAATATTAGAAACATCTTTTATTCTAGCTATGGGAAAATGTCCTAATCTGCGATGAAATAACTCAGCTTGCACACTTGATTTTGCCATGCATATTCTTCTTGGAGGGTCCTAGCATAGTTGGTAAAGTCCCCCTTTTAGCGTATCCGTTCCAATCACCATCTTGTTTGCAAGGTCCTAAATTACACATTCATTTTGTTGAAAAACAACAAAACAATTTAGATCTCGTGTTAACTTGCTAATAGATATCAAGTTACAATTGAAATTACGTAAGTACAATGCATGTTTCAGTGAAATTAAATCATTTATTTTGACATCTCCAATCATGGTTGTCTCTGTATTTTTTCCATTTGGCAAAGAAACCTTGATTGGTCTAGGGATGTTATTTGCTTCTATCAGCAAAGTTGCATCTGAAATGATATGGTCAGATGCACCACTGTCAAGAAGCCAAATTATTTCTTTTACTTTACCAATGAAGTTCACACTAGAATTGGTATGGTTCTCTTTTGCCAACAATGCTAGCAACTGGTTGTATTGTTCCTGTGTGAAGGCGGTTTCTTGATGCATTGTGCTTATCTAAACAGCAACGGCTTCTTTGATTTTCCATCTAAAGCAACTGTATGAGCAGTGTACTTGTTCTTCCTTTTTCCTTGCCAATTGGATGGATAGCCCATTATTTCAAAGTAATTATCCTTTATGTGTCCAATTTTGTTACAGTGTTCACACCTAGGTCTTTTGCCTTGTTCCTTATCCTTTTTTACATTGACCTTGAAAGCAGTTGGCTTGCTCATGTGCATATGCCCGATGGTGATTTCCTCTAAGGTCAACAGTGAGCATGCATTTGGCAAACTCGGTAATGGCTCTTTGTAGAGGATATTCGATCTTACCACACCAAACTTCATTGAGGCCCAAGAGAAACTGATGTAATCTCTCCTCTTCCTTTTCTCTTGCAGCTACCCCACAAGTACAACCAATACACTTTGCATCATGGGGCCTAGAGAATGAATTCAATTGCTCCCACAAGCCTTTCATTTTGGCATAGTATGCTGCAATTGTCATGTCCCCATGACGTGTGTTGACTATCTCCTGTTTGATCTCTTGGATTCTTGGACCACTTCCCTAAGAAAATCTCTCTTCCAATTCCTTCCATATGCCTCTGGCTGTATCATGATACACGACACTACAATGCAGCTCCTTGTTGAGAGAATTAAGGATCCAAGACATCACCATGGAATTACAGGTGATCCAATCTTCTTCATCTGGATCTCCTTTAGACGGTTTTGATAGTCTACCATCTACAAACACTATTTTGTGTTTTGAAATCAAAGCATTTGTGACAACCCTCCTCCATGTTGGATAGTTCGTTCCCTTGAGCATATGTGTGACAAGTTGGTCTCCTGGCCTATCTGAATTGCTCAATCGATAGTGTAACGCCTTGTCAGTCTTCGTTGCTCCAGTTGTCCTCACGGCGGTAGTCTTTGCTGCCATTTTTAATGGATTTCGTGAGCAATCAACCACTCTGGTACCATGAAAATATGTTTGGATCGAATAATGATTGCTCAAACTTTTATTGATCGTGAATACAAATATATACAATTATGTGTTACAAGGCAAAGGCTATAAACAAGGAAACAAAAGGCATAAAAAAGGAACCTGATAAAAAACAGAAACTAATCAATGAGAGATTTATGTGGCAGCCTATTCAAAATTGAATTTGCATCCACAATCAATCAAATCCCACAATTCTTGTGAGTTGTTGACGAAATTCTCTAAATTAGTGATAAGTCCATGATTCTCGCAATAGTAATTTCTAAAAAAAGAGAGAGGAAAGTAAAAGGAAATACAACTATAAGAAATGGTATCATTTCTGTATGTAAAGCATCTTCAGACGCTATTGTTTTCTGAAAAATAACCCACTTAATGCTTTAATATTTTGGTAAATAAAAGGTCTAGAGAGGGTGAGAGATTGCCAAATGTACTTATTAGTATCTTAACCGTGCTTGTATTTTTTAATGTTAATAAATAGAAGATATTTTAGATTTTTTTACGTGCATAAAAGACAATTAGATTAGGACAAATCCTCGATTTAAAATTTTTTAATAGGAAGTTGTCTTTTTCTTGTACTTAAAAAACTATAGACAACAAAGTTTTATTTATTATTGTTGTGTTTTTGATTAATTGACTCTTTCATATTTAATTGCTTACTTATATATTAATGTCATGAATCAATCTCGCTCGAAACGCTTTGTCAAAAGTGATTTGGCATCAGCTAGTTGGTTATGCTCATAATATAAATTTCCTATTAGAATAATGTCACGCCCCAGAGTACATGAGGCGGCGTGGCAGGTTAATTAAGTTAACTAGACAGAATTTTGATTAAAATATAAGTTTAAAAATTTAATTAATTACAAAATAGTAATAATTTAAAAGCCTTTTTAAACAAATATTTATAATAATAAAACAATTAAGAGTAACAAGGTAAACAATTAGAAAATAATAATAAAGAAAGAAAAAAATGCGACTTGGGTCCCACTGGCCCACGACTTATGCACACACATAGTATCGACAATATTAAATTACAACCACAGTCTAAAATAAAGGGAGAAAAAGTAAAGTAATACATGCCTTGATTTTACAATTCAAATAACCTACTTGGCTCTTCTACTACTCATAGGCCTGGTCAATAGACTCTTCTTTAATCCTTAGCTGTATTCCACCTAAGGGGGAAAAGGTTTTAAAAACAAATAAAAAGTGAGTGAAAGACTTAGTAGGACTATACTTTTAAAAACAAATAATTAATTTAAATACAAATTTATCCTTCAAGGAAATAAATAGAAAACAAAGTTAAAGAAATAAATACATTTAAATAAATCTTATTGAAAACAGTTAGTCCAGAAAGTAGCTTTTATCTTTCTTGGGCAAACCATATATATAACACCACCGTAGTGGCCAAGTTGGGTTTCAGGACCTACTCCTAAGGTCGTATGCTAGATGACCTAATCTTTGATATGGCATCGTACCCATATATGTATTTATATTATTATTTTAAACCCATTTACTAAGTATTTTCATTTACATTGATTATGAGGTTTATTATGAAAATCATCTCAATCTACCGTTTATGAAAACAATCAATAGAAATTCTTTTTCAATCAATTATTGAAAACATTTTGATAAAAAATCCTTTTGGAGCCAAAATTATTTTAAAACTAGGCTACCAAGGAAGGGGTAGGAGTCCTACCTTAATACTCGCGCTGGTATCCCACACCGCAGTCTCAGTTGCTATATGTTAGCTCCATAGAACCACAAACAACCTAAAATAGAAACTAGGTCTATAAGTATCTAGCTTGAGATATCCTATGTCACTAAACTTTTTCCTGATGTCCTAGTATGCCATTTAAGTCTATAAAATGACACTGTGATGTTAAAATCTTAATCGGGGTTCAAAATGGTGAAATCAGGTGAGAAACGACAAATTCCCACTATGCTCGGTCGGCCTGCTGGTCTCCCTAGTTTGGCCTGGCAAATTGTGCAGTTCATCCTGCCTACAAATCAGGTCCGACATGCCAAAATTTTCTAGGTTTAGCCTGCCGGTCGTATGAATTCACCCTGCTGAACTTATGAATCAGGCCTGCCAAACTGAAAAATTATAGAATTTTTCAGGCATGGGTTTTGGCTTACCCACGCCCAATTCCTCATTTCAACATGTTTTTCTTAGTTCTCAAGCATAGAAAACATTTATAGATGATGGAAAAATATTATAAGACACTTTTAAACTAATCTAAACAAGATTTGCACATAAAAATTCAAGAAAACCCAAAAATAGGAAAAATAGAGAAAAAAGGGAAAATCTTGATTTGAATTTGTTTTTCTTTAAACTAAGCCTATATTCTAGTTATTATGGGTTCTACTAACTTAGATTAAAGGTTTCCTAAGTTTAAATAAGCTTAGATTTTAAAATACAAAGAAAATTGAAAATTTCAGAAAAGTTTTGAAATTTAAAAACTAACCTCAGATCGAAGTTTTAAATCGAGTTTATAACCGTCTAAACACATTCCCGAGCTTCTAATCCACTAAATACCAAAGCTTGGGCTTGATTTTGAAATCAAAATTTAAGAGGAAGAGGGAGAGAGAGAGAGAGACATTGAGAGAGAGAGGGACGAGTGAAAAAGAGAAAGAGTGAAGCGAGCGAGTGAGGAGAGAAAGAGAGAAGGGGAGTATAAATAGAGAGAGAAATGGCCAGTTTTATTGTGTAAAAACTGTGTGCCGTCTACGGTTTTATAAAACAAGATATGTTTGATATTTGACAAATTATTTTGTTTCTAAATTCAAAATAACAAATAAAATAATTAAGAGTAATTAAAAAATCATTAGAATAATAAAAAATAAAAATAATTTTAGAAATTTCACAAAATTCCCAAATTAAGTTTAAAACATTCATTATGGTATACTAATTCATCATTTTTATACTAATAACATTTAATTAATTTTGAGACATTACAACTCTCATCCCTTAAAAGAAATTTCGCCCTTTAAATTTACAAATCGTTTCAAAAACATAATAAATATGAATACAACTATTGCATGGTTGATTCTAACTCTCAAGTGGCTCTATCAACCCCGTGATGCTGCCACAAGACCTTCACTAACTGTGTATTGCAATGTTGCAAACTAATCACTTTACGATTGATAATCTGAATTGGCACCTCCTCGCATGTCGTGTCTTCTTGGATCTGTACATCATGAAATGAGACTATCTTGTTTTTGCCCTGGTGGACACTTCCAAAGCATCGACACGTGGAATACGTCGTGAACATGAGAAAGTTTAGGAGGAAGATCTAGGCAATAGGCAACCACACCCATGCGTTGAGTAATCTCAAATGGCCCAACATATCTTGGTGCAAGCTTACCACTTACTCTAAATCATGTGATGCCCTTACGAGGTGATACCTTCAAGAGAACAAAATCTCCTACTCGAATTCCAAATATCGACGTTTTCTATCCACATAGCTCTTCTGCTTACTCTGAGCTGCCTTTAATCGATCCTATATCACGCTGACTTTTTCATTGGTGTTGCGAATCTTATCTCGCCTGAGAATAATTCTATCTTCTGGTTCTGCCCAACACACCAGTGTTTGACAAGGTCATCCATACAGCACTTCAAACAGGGACATGCCAATGCTCGCTTAGTAGCTGTTGTTATACGCAAACTCTGCTAGATGCAAATACTTCCTCCAATTCCCACTGAAGTCTAATGCATATGCACATAACATATCTTCGAGAATTTAAATAACCTGCTCAGATTGCCCATCAATCTGAGAATGAAATGTCGTGCTAAAATTCAAATCTATACCCAAAGTCTCCTAAAAACTCCTACAATACTTGGCATTAAATCTGGTGTCTCTATCAGATATGATGGACAAAGGACATTCGTGCAATCACACTATGTTTTACAGATATAATTCTCCAAGAACTCTCCTCAAACAAGTAGACCTGAAAGGGATGAATTGCGCCTATTTCGTTAACCTATCAACCACGACCCAATTTACATCATGCCTTTGCTCTGTCCTTGGCAATCTAGTAAGGAAATCCATCGTGATGTGCTCCCATTTTCATCCTAGAATAGGAAGTGGCTAAAGCTGACTTGCTAGTTTCTGGTGCTCAGCCTTCACCTAAAGACAAGTTGTACACTTGGCCATGTATTCCTGGACATCTTTCTTCATACCTCTCTACTAGTATTGTCTCTTCAAATCATGATACAGCTTCGTGCTTCTCAGATGAATAGCAAATTGAGACTTATGGGCTTCATCCATCACGACCTTCATCACTTCTGCAATTGTTGGAACTGTTAGGCACTCCCTAAAGTACAGCGATCCATCGACATGTATCCTCCATTCTTCAAATTGCTCTCTGTTCTAAATCTGTGTCCAGATTCCCTACAGATACTGATCTCGCCACTAGTTTTGTTTCACCATCTAAACAAGAGTTGGGGTCGTCTCCATATGGTAGACCAAAACTCAATCGTAGTCTTCGTAGTACTACAGCCCATACTCACTTATTATTGAGCCCTTTTTCTAATCATCGAGAAGTAAACAAGTGAGAATTCCTGAAGACTTCCGGCTAAGAGCATCAGCGACCACGTTGGCTTTCCCATGATGGTCGTATAGTGCGAAATCATAATCTTCTATGTATTCCATCCACCTTCGTTGCCTCAAGTTTAGATCCCTCTAGGTGAACAGTTACTTCAAACTCTTGTGGTTAGAGAAAACCTGAAACGTTGCCCCGTGCAAATAGCATCTCTAGAATTTCAGCGCGTGAATCACAACTTCGAGTTCTAAGTCATGAGTAGGGTAGTTTCGCTTGTGAGGTCATAGCTGTCTCAATCCGTACGCCACCACGCATCCATGTTGCATCAGTATGTATCCAAGTCTGCGTTCTAAAGTGTCTGTGTAAACTTCATATGGCTCATTGCTATTTGGGATAATCAACACTGGAGCTATAGTCAATCGATTCTTTAACTCTTGGACGGCGAACTCATATTATTCATCCCACTCAAACCTAACATTCTTCCTGATCAGTCTTGTCAATGGTGTTGCTATCTTCAAGAAATCCTTCGCGAATTTCCTATAGTATCTTGCGAGTCCCAAGAAGCTACAGATTTCTACTTTCTTGGCCGTTCCCACTCCACTATGGCTTCTACCTTGGACAGATCCACGCAAATACCTTGCTCGGAGATGACGTGTCCTAGAAACTTAACTTATGTCAGCCAAAACTCGTACTTTTCTTTGTTAGCGAACAACTGGTGCTCTCGCTGAGTCTGAAGCACGATCTTGAGCTACTGCTCATGCTCCTCCCAAGTCCTAGAGTAGACCAATATATCATCGATAAACACAATCATGAACTGACCTAGATAAGGCTTGAAAATCCTGTTCATCAGGTCCATGAAAGCTGTCGGAGCATTTGTCAATCCAAACGGCGTCACCAGAAACTCAAAGTGTACATACTGAGTCCTAAAAGCTGTTTTGGGGATGCCATCTTCTTTAATCATAAGCTAGTGGTATCCCGAAAGCAAATCTATCTTTGAAAAATACCGCGAACCTTCTAACTAATTGAACAATTCGTCGATCCTAGATAGAGTATACTTGTTCTTCACGGTGACTTGATTTAGCTATCGATAATCAATGCATAGCTTGAGGGTTCCATCATGCTTCTTAGAGAATAGAACTGGTGCTCCCCACGACAATGTACTATTTTGGATATATCCTTTGTCAGCAAGCTCTTGAAGTTGCTTTCTTAATTCTTTCATTTCTGCTAGCACCATTTGATAAGGTGTTATAGAATAGGTGCTGTTCCTAGAAGTAGCTTGATGCCAAACTCGATTTCCTGATGCGATAGTAATCCTAGCAACTCGTCGAGGAAGACATCTTCAAACTCATCAACTACGAGAATTGCTGCACTTTTTCTTGATGCACTGAGCTCTCCTTCTAGGTTCATGAGAAAAACGTAGTAGGCTAGATTTTTTTGCCCTCCAAGACATGTCTTCATGAGATGCTCACTCATTAGTCGATCATTACCACCTTGGTAAATGATCACTGTACCCTTATCAGACACTAAAGTCACTCTCCTAAGTTGACAGTCTATAATTGCATTGTACTTGGACAACCAATCCATTCCTAGGATTACATCATATGAACTCATGGGGATTACAATCAAATCACTCTCTAGAATCTCATTTCCAATCTTTATTTTGCAGGACTTACATATACAATTTTCACACACTCGCCTCAAGGGTGAGGCTATAACTAAGGGTTCGTCAAACTTTTCTATCTCTAATCCTAAGGCATGTACAAAAGAGCTTGAAATAAGAGAAAATGTGGCACTAGTATCAAATAATACATGTACTAAGGACTAAGAAACCAGAATCGTACCATCTACAACCGCATTGCTAGTTTAGGCATTCGAACTCCCTGATGTCATCGTGTGAACCTAAACTGGAGCTTTCGCCTTTCCTCTACCAACACTGTTAAGTCCTGGGTTGGTCGGCGGATATTGCTACGGTGAAGATGACTGCGCACTAGCTATACTCGGCGCTTGATACTGAGGGGCATTGCGTTGGAAGTTTCACGGTTGGTGTCCATGTGCTGAATATGGCAATTGTTGGGGAGAGAACTGATGGAACTAGAGCTGAGGAAATTGTTGAGGTTGAGGTAGAGTCTAAGGCTAAGGCTGACGACCAGCTCCTTGTCTGGCCTAAAGTCTTAGACGAGCCCTCCTGATCGGGCAGTTCCTCTTGATGTGTCCCGGCTAATGGCAATAGTGGCAATGAAAACTATAGGGATTGCTGCGCCTGTTGCTGGATGAACTGCTGCTTCTACTATTACCCTGTTGACTCTTCCCTTGAGTTAGACGGCTACTAGTGCTCTTTTTGCCACTCCTCTATGGTCCACCTAATGTCTTTGCTTGATCCTCACAACACTGCATGAAATCATTTTCCACAGATATTGCTGCTGATACAAGCTCACCAAAATTCCTTAGTTGTAAGGCAACCACCTGCCGTCAAATAGAAGCCTTGAGACCTTCTTGAAATTTAATACACTTCTCATGCTCTGATGTCACTGTAGATGGAGCAAACTTGGCCAGCTCATTAAACTTTGCCTCGTACTCCTAAACTGACATATCCCCCTGCTACAGTCTGTAAAACTCAACCGCCTTTTGGTCTCTTTATCCTTGTGGAAAGTAACGATCATAGAATAGCTCCTCCAACCTATCCAAACTAATATTCCCATTGTTCACTAGGCGTTTAGCTTGCTTCCACTAAGTGTTAACACCACCTTCGAATTTATAAGCTGCAAACTCCACATGATACTCCGCTAGCACGCCAACGGTATCCACGTGTTTCATTATCGAATCTAACCAATATTCAGCTACTTACAGGTCCCCATTTTCGTCGAAGGTCGGAATAGATGCATGATGGAATTCCTTAAAGTATGCATGCTATCGACTAGCCTCAGAATCCTCTGGTCTTGCCTTTACTGCTATCTATCAGAAAGTAGCAAACATGGCCCTCATCATGCCCTCATCATTTCCAAGATCAGCGTCAGCCATTGAATGAAGTCTAGGTGCCATTCTCTCACTTCTAAAAACAAAATTAGACTATCAGTGGTATTTCATTGTCGTACCTATATGTGCACAATTCCCAAGGCTCATAACCTTGAGCTCCAATACCATTTTGTCATGCTCCAAAGTACGGGAGATGATGTGACAGGTTAATTAACTTAATCAGATAGAATTTTAATTAAAACATAAGTTTAAGAATTTAATTAATTACAAAATAGTGATAATTTAAAAGCCTTTTTATAATAATTAAATAATTAAGAGTAACAAGGTAAACAATTAGAAAATAATAATAAAGAAAGAAAAGAAATACGAGTTGGGTCCCACTAGCCCACGACTTATGCACACACATAGTATTGACAATATTAAATTACAACCACAGTCTAAGATAAAGGGAGAAAAAGTAAAGTAATACATGCCTTGATTTTACAATTCAAACAGCCTACTTGGCTCTTCTACTACTCATAGGTCTGGTCAATAGACTCTTCTCCAATCCTTAGCTGTATTCCACCTAAGGGGGAAAAGGTTTTAAAAACAAATAAAAAGTGAGCGAAAGGCTTAGTAGAACTTTACTTTTAAAAATAGATAATTAATTTAAATATAAATTTATGCTTCAAGGAAATAAATTGTAACACCCCGAAGTTAATTAAATAGTATTAAGAGTGTTAAATGGCGGATTAGTGTGCCGTGATGAGTGTTTTAAACTTAATTTGATTATTTTGTGAAAATTAAGAAACTTTGTGTTAATTTACTCTTTTAGTGATTTTAATTATTCTAAATTGTTTTTGATTGTTAATTTAAGTTTTTAATAAAACAATTTGATTTGAAAACAGAGTGCGGTTACACACAGTTTTATGCAACTGCTTTTCTCACTTTTCTTCTATTTATTTCACTTTTTCTCTCTCTTCCTTCATTTTCTCCCGTGCACTCTCTCTCTCCTCTTTCTCTCATCTCTCTCGGTTCACTCTCACTCTCTCTCAATCTCTCAAAATTTTTGAAAGCAAATTTTGTTTTCAAGCTTCGGGCTAGGAGATCGAAGGCTCGGGAGCAAGATTCAACAACAAAAACAACGTTTTCAAGCTTTAATTCGAGGTTAGATTTTAAAACTCAAAAGTTTTTTTATTTTTCAAGATTTTCTTGCATTTTGAAATTTTAGAATTTCTAAGCTTAGAAAAGCTTTAATCTAAGTTAGATGGACTTAGATTAGCTAGAATGTAAACTTCATTTCATCAAAAACGGATTAGAATCAAGATTTTTCATTTTTCCTCTATTTTCTCTATTTTCGGATTTTTGAGAAAAACTTGTTTAAAACTTGTTTTAATTCATTCAAAAGTGTTCTATTATGATTTTTTATTATTTATGATGATCATCCATGCCTGGGAATTGAGAAAACAGGTTAGATTTGAAGATTTAAATTCGGGCATGCCGAGACCCGTGCCTGGGAATTTCTGAAATTTCCCAGATCGGCAGGCCGAACTTCGTGTTCGGCAGGCCGGAT
>CAMOHE010045105.1:0-19498 GCA_946598075.1 Artocarpus hirsutus | reverse complement strand
TGGTTGTATCATAATATTGTCAGTACTATATGTGTGTGCACAATATGTGGGCCAGTGGGACTCATACGCGTTCCACCCCATATTTAATTATTATAATATTATTTCTATTTGTTTAATTATTACGATGATTCATTTTATTTCTTTAACTTATTCTATTCAAACGATTTTCAAATTATCACATTTTTATTTATAAATTTGATTTTAAAACCTTGATTTTAACTAAATCTTTACCTATTTAACTTAATTAAACCACTACGTCACCTCCCGTACTCCGGGGCGTGACAGGAAATAAGTTTAGTGATTTAAACCCCCATTCATCAGCCTATCGTTTCGTTTATGAGTTGTTTCGTTTATGAGTTGTCACATAAGTTGCTATGAAAATTTATGATTAGAGTGGGTATCAGCCCTTTCCCCCCTTTTTTTTTTTGGTTTGTTGTGGTCAATCGTATTGCATTTGTTTGGCTGGATCACTCGTAACTACATGCTAAAATACAATGGCGAATACTAGTGTACTTTAGCACAATAATAGTTCACAAGCTGCTTAATATTTAAACAAAACATTGTGAATTAAATGTGGAGAATTAAACGTCCTAATTCTTCCGACAGTAAAAATATGAAATGAAGAATAAGTAAAAGAACCCACAAAATTTATAGTGGTTTTCCCTCAATATGAGAGCTACATTTACTTTTAGCCACTGTATGAATTCACTATGAGAAAGAAGTTTACGAGAGAAATATTGCATAGCACTCTCTCTATATTTTTCTCTAGTTTTTCTCAATTTTCGAAGTTACAAAAATAGGTCCTAATATGTTCTATTTATTGGAGCACACAAAACAAGAGGCTAGTTTCCTCAAAAAAATACTGATTTGCAACTAGGCTCTCAGCACTGCGCTACCGTGCATGTCACACCTCGGAGTACGGGAGATGACGTGGCTGGTTAATTAAGTAGAAATTTAATTAAAGCATGAGTTTAAGAATTCAATTTAATTATGAAAAATGTGATAATTTTTAAACCTTTTTAACAAATATTTAAAATCATTTAATAAACAAATCAGAATAACAAAGCAAACAATAGAATATGATATAATAAAAATAATAAATAAAGAAAGTATAAGAATGTGAGTTGGGTCCCACTGACTTATATCTTGTACACACACATAGTACTGACAATATTATATTATAACCACGGTCCAAAATAAAGAGAGAAAGTTAAAGTAATACATACCTTAATTTTATAATTCAAATAACTTACTTGGTACTTCTACTGCTCGAATGTCCTGTTTGTGGATTGCTTTTTAATCCTAAGCTGAAATCCGCCTAAAGGGGGAAAAGATTTTAAAACAAATAAAATGTGAGCAAAAAGCTTAGTAGGACTATATATTTTAGAAACATTTTATTTTTAATGGAAAATTACATTATTCAAGAAATTATTTAGAAAATAGACTTAAATAAATGAATAATAGAATTTAATAAAATTAATCTTGCCAAAATCATTTATTGGTCAACCAGAAGAATATCATTTTCTTTTTCTGGGCAAACCATACACGTAACACCACCGTAGTGGTTCAGTTGGGTTTCGGAACCTGCCCCCAAGGTCGCACGCTACACGACCCGATCTCTGATATAGCATCATGCCCTTCTATATATTCTCTATAATTATTGAAAATCTTTGTTTACCAAGTATTTTCATTTACGTTCATAATGAGGTTTATTATGAAAATCACCTCAAACTACTGTTTGTGAAAACAGCCAAATGAAAATCCTTTTTCAATCACACATTGAAAACATTCTGATAAAAATCTCTTTGAGGCCAAAATCTTTTAAAAACTAGGTTACCAAATAAAAGGATAGAAGTACTACCTCAATACTTGTGCCGGTGTCCCGCACCGAAATCCCGATCCGCTACACGTCAGCTTCGCAAAACCTCGAACAACCTAAAATGTATAATAACTAAGTCTATTAGTATATAGCTAAAGATACCCCACATTGCTAAACTATTTCAAGGTGTCTTAATGTGCCATTTGTATTTACAAAATCATTTTACAAAGTTGAAATCTCAATTGGGGTTTAAAACAGTAAAAACGGGTGAAGAATAGCAAAATTTCACTATGTCTGGTCGGCCTGCTGGTTTCTTTGGTTCTGCTGGCCGAACTGGAAAACCAGATCTAGTAAGCCAAACTTTTCCAGGTTCGGCCTACCGGACTTATGAATCCTGCCTGTCGAACTAATGAATCTAGCCTGCCGATCTGGAAAATTTCAAAATTTTCCAAGCATGAGTTCTCGGCCTCCTCGAGCCTAAATCCTCATTTCAACCTGTTTTTCTCAGTTCTCATGCATGGAAAACATTTATAGATGATAGAAAAATATTATAAAATACTTTTGAACTAAATTAAACAAGATTTGCACAATGAGTTTGAAAAATTCTAAAAATGGAGAAAAACTAAAAATCTTGATTCGAATTTGTTTTTGATCAAACAAAGCTTAGATTCTAGTTGTTTTAAGTTCCTTTAACTTAGAGTAAAGATTTTCTAAGCTTAAATGAGTTTAAATTCTAAAACACAAAGAAAATTGAAAAGTTGAGAAAGTTTTAAAATTCGAAAACTAACCTTGGATTTAAGCTTTGATTCGAAGTTATAGTCGCCTAGACTCTTTCCCGAGCTTTCAATTCATTGAAAAACCGAAGCTTGAGTTTGTTCTTGATTCAAAAATCTTGAGAGAAAGAGAGAGAAAGAGAGGCAGAGAAAAGAGAGAGAGAGACAAGCAAGAGAGAAAGAGTGACAGAGAGAGAATGAGTGTGGGAAGGAGAGAGGGAGAGAATAAATAGAGAGAAAAATGGGCGGTTTCACTGTGTGAAAATCATGTGCCATCCACAGTTTTGTAAAACAGGCATTTTTGACATTTGACAAATTGTTTTGTTCTAAATATTCAAAATAACAATTAAAATAATTAAGAGTAATTAAAAATTATTAAAATAATCAAAAATATCATAAATTTAAAAATTTCACAAAATAATCAAATTAAGTTTAAAATATTCATCATAGCACACTATTTCACCATTTCCCTCACTAATATCACTTAATTAATTTCGGGGCGTTATAGTGCACTATATGCCTTTCCAAAATCCTAAACCTAACACAGCGGCCCCAACACTCTGCCATAAATATTGTCTTCCAAAACTCCTATAACACCTCAAAATTAATTAAGCATGATTAGTGTATGGAATGATGAATTAGTATGCCACGATGAAATTTGAACTTAATTTAACTATTTTATGATATTTTTAAATTGATGTTGCTTTTAATTATTTTTATTTACTTTTGATTAATCTTAATTATTTTTAATTGTTATTTTAAATTTTGGAACAAAACAAATTGACAAATACCAACTACGTCTCTTTTTGCAAAACCGTGGATGGCACACGATTTTTCCTATCACAACCTGCCTTTTTCAGACTTTAATAAACCTTTTCTCTTTTACGTATATATGAAAACTTAGGAAATTCTTTTTTAAAATATATTTTACACACATTTATTTGTACATACGTTGATTTTAGCAACTGTTAAAAAACAAACACACACTTGTATCTACAACACAACCTTTCCTTTGCAATACAGTTTTCCAAATATTACTTTCAAAATATCATAAAATATACTACAACGAAAACTAACTGCGGCGGAATCCATACCCGTTCTACACACCGATCATCCCTCTGCTAGCTCACCCATACAATTATTCTGACCTTCTCGTTGAAATACCTACAGCATGAAATACTTAATGAGCTTACGCTCAGTAAGTCCCATATAACCCACATGCATCATTAATAAAATGCATGATCCATTTATGCTTTCTTATAAACCTTACTTATCCTTTTCATTTTTTATCCTTAACTAGGGCCCAAGTGTTCGTACCTTTACGCACTTAGGTCTACGTAACACCGTGACCATGCTGTAATCCTTAAACTCCTCTTGATTCAGGAGTCGGTATGATATTTTTTTTAATTTCTGGTGATATAATTGCCAGTCCATTTATTATGGTTAACATACCATGCATGAAGTGATAAACACATGTTATACACAAAACATAATTATTCTCGTACAATATTGTACACATAGGTACATACTTTTATACTCATAGGTATACATTAATATATACACCAGTATACAATATAATATATACACAGGTATTTATTTAGTGTGCTCATAAATATACACCAACATACTTATAGATACTCATGTCATAGCATACACACAGGTATACATCTTGAATTACACACAGGTATAAATATACCTATATCACATTCTATACCTACAATTCTATACTGTAGGTAGGATGGGTACTTACTTGATTTTGTGTAACGTATAAATTGACCTTGATTTTCCTCTGTCTTAGACTTCTAAGATCTTGTTGGCCAATTTCAAAGCCATTAGCCAATATTCTATTATGTTTCAATACAAAACATTTGTTAATTATTAAATTGAGTTGCATAATTGTATGCAACTTCGAAAACCACTGGTTTTCTTATTTGGATCTAACTCTACCCTATCGTCACTAACGAATGACGAAAATCTTTCAATCATTTTTTTTCTCATTTTAAACATTTCGGAGTGATTCAGGTTATTCGGACAAAAATGACGATTTTGCCCTCTGTGAATCTACTAACATACCCAAGTTTGATTTCATTATTTTAATAGAAATAGCTACATATTAACTTTAAAATAATACCCTAGTGGCTTGTATCTCCTTATTTCACACCTATACCCCTTTTTCATAAAACTTTGCAATTTAGTCCCTAAACTAAAAATTTTGACAATTTTACCCCTGGGGCTAAAATTTATTTCTTTAACCCAAAATTTCCTATTTTTCGTAAGAAACATTTTTACTCAAAGTGTCATTCCTTAAATCATTTTGAAAAATAACATTTTTGCCATTTTAACATTTTTATACTTTTAACAAATTCTTAAAAAATCAAAATCTCACAAACGGTTGAGTTTTTTGACGAACCATTCAACTTGCCTAACATTTTCATCGAGATATACAACTTTCCTGTTTTAACTTTTCCTAAAATCTCACTATACAAGGGTTTTTTAAGCTTTTTCAAATCTACTGAGAGAAAACTTTTTCTTTCAATTTAGTCCTTAGAGTATTTTCATAAAAATCCATCTTGAAACTGTAAATCTACCCCTGTATAAGCAGTTTCAGTCTTTGTTAGAATCATTTACCATATCTAGCATCACTTTTGAAAAACTATTATTAAAATTGCAAAAATAAACCTTTTTATATAAAATACCATTTTTCAACATTTAAACCTTAAATTCATCATATCAACATACCATACATCATGTATCCATGAAATTCCACCAAATATATGCTCAAGAACCCACATACTCTTAAAGGAATAAAAATCAAGACAAAAATTTCAAAATTTCAAAACTTTGAAATTCAAAACTTACCCAAATAACACTTTTTGATATCTAGCCTTCCAAGGCTCCTTTAGATCTCCTTCTTAAACACTATTTTCATGCAAAAACACCATAGATTAGCTTTCTTTCTTTTTTCCCAAGAAAAACCTTAAAAACCCTTAAAAAGTTTAGGTTTTTACCTTAAACTTGTGGAAATTCCTTGAATCTCACCTCTTGAACTTAAGTGGGACTGTTTTTGCAAAGTTTTGGGGTTGAGAAAGTTTTTTAGAAAGCTCCTTCAATGGTGCCGTGGGAATTTGTGGAAGAAGAAGAAGAAAAATTTGTGATAAGCATGCATTTAATGCTTCTTTTCACTCTTTGATGACTCATGGTAATCCATGAGTATACCCCTAGGTGGCATAAGGTGAGTGGCCCACCTTTCATGACATGTGGCCCAATAGAAATCTAAGAAGTGTCCACTTTGTGGAGCTAAAAATTTACACTGTGTAATTTTTCACCACACAGTATTTTTCCTACACTGCCGTGGTCAATTTAGTGCAAACTCGTAACCTTAGACTATGTAAACTATTTTACTTACTTTCGGTCTACCTTTGGAGGTCAAACGTAACATTTTTCATATCTGCGTTTTCACTTAGCAGTATACTTGTACTGCATCGGTCTCCTTTTTACACTGGGTTAGGTTTTGGTGGACTCTATGTTATATTCATATTCTAAGTACCCGTTCATTTGTATCACAATTTTACAATTAATTGTTATATAAAATTTATTTTATGGATATTATTTATAAATTTTTAAGTAATTAAACTCATAAAATCTGTATTAAAAATATCCAACATTGCATCGCATTCGCAGAGAAATTTTTAGTTAATTTTGCTTTTTACACATCATCACGTTTTTACAATAATTACAATTTTTTAGGGTAAATTCATTAATTAAACCCAATTTAAATATTAGATTTTATTAATGAATTTTTCTAGTCATTACATTCCCACTGCAAAGCCTCTCCCCTCTCTCTATTTATCTCTCTTCCTCACTCTCTCCTTCTCACTCTCTTCTCCCAAGCTCTCTCTCTTTCTCGCTCTCCTTCTTTCTTTCTCTGTGTTTTCTCTTTCTCCCTCCTCTCTCTTTGATTCAAAAATTTTGTATCAAGCTTTGATTCTTAGCTGGATTGGAGGTTAAGAAATGTGATTAAGCTTTTGCAAACTTGTTTTAAAGCTTCAATTTGAGGTAAATTTTTTTATTTTCAAATTTTCAAATTTTATTCAAAATTTTCTAAATTTCTTTGAAACGTTGTGATTCAAGTTTTATGAGTTTAGAAAATCTTAAATCTAAGTTAGTAAAACTTATAACATCTAGAATCTAGGTTTGATTTGATGAAAAACGGATTTAAATCAAGTTTTTTCTTTTTTTCTCATTTTTGGATTTCTTTGAAAATTTCTATGTAAATCTTGTTTAAATGTATTTAAAAGTGTTTTAGTATATTTTTCTATCATATATGAATGTTTTCTATGCATAGGAATTGAGAAAACAAGTTAGAAATGAAGATTTAAGTTTGGGAGGCCGAAGCTCGAATCTAGAAATTTCTAGATTTTTCAGTTCGACAGGCTAGATTCATGAGTTTGGCAGCCCGGACTCTTCTCTTCGGCAGATCGAACCTAGGAACAGTTTGGTAGACCAGTCCTAGTTTGCCAATAGGCCAAACTAAACAGTTTGGTAGGCCAGACCAAAGAATTTAGCAGGCCGACTGGGCCTTGCAAAAATTTGTCCTTTTTTGCCTTTTTTTGTTGTTTTAAATGCAAATTGAGATTTTAACCTTATAATATGATTTTATAGACGTAAATAGCACACTAAGACACTATGAAATAACTTAGTAGTGTAGAATAACCTAAGCTAGATATTGATGAACTTAGTTTATATTTAGGTCGTCTGTGATTCCATGGAGCTAACGTATAGTGGGTTGGCACTGCAGTGCTGAGTCACGATGTAGGATATCGAGGTAGGACTTCTACCCTTTTCTTTGGTAGCCAGGTTTTTAAATAGTTTTAGCCTTAAAGATCCTTTCAAAATGTTTTCAATAATTGACAAAATGTTTTAAATATGTTCAAAGGGCGAGTTTGGCCACGAAATGATTTCTTTCAATTTGATTTTTAAGGAATGATAAAAAATGAATTAGTTAGTATTTTTCATTCCTTGTCTAAGAATGGATGTTCATAATAGATCAAATAACGAATATAATTGAGAATATTCGATAACATGGGAGTTAAATAATAATAAATACATATAAGGTTATGATGCCATAATCAGAGATCGGGGCGTATAGAGTGCGACCTTGGGGGTAGGTCCTGAAACCCAGCTGGGCCACTACGGTTGTGATTTATATGGTTTGCCCGAAAGAGACAATAGGATTCTTTCTAGATGAACAAAGAACTGTTTTGGTAAGAATGATTTAAATGAATTATTTGTTCATTTATTTATCAAATTCTATTTTCTAAATACTTTTTGAAATGCAAAATTTTATATCCGAATTAATGTTTTCTAAATTTTAGTCCTACTAAGCCTTCTGCTCATATTTTCTTTATTTGTTTTAAAACATTTCCCCTAGACAGATTGCAGCTTATGACCGACTGGGAGGCAACAGTGCAAACACGTGAGCTATAGAAATTTTGCTTAGGTTATTTCTTTATTTAAATCTAGGCATGTAATGTTTAAACTTTTATCTTTTATATTGGACTATGATTGTAATATTTTATTGTCAATACCATGTACGTGCACTAATGTGGGTCTGGTAGAGCCTGGCTTATGCTTGACTGTCTTTAATATTTTACTTTCTAAGTAACTGTTTCAAAATAATAATATTTGTTTTAAAATGTTTTAAACTATCACGTTTTTCAAAAATAATAATAATAAAATAAAATAACTCAAATAATTTAATTGGTGTTTAATAAAAAATCTGCTTTAATTAATTAATTAATCTATCACGTCACTACTCGTACTTCGGGGCGTGACAACTCCCAACGCCATGGCTGTGGCGCTAGCTTGCAGCCTCCTACTTTGAAATTTTGCCTAGAGGCTCTACTCTGGGGGGACTTCGTCATAATCTTATACTTAGAGTAATAACTCATTATAGCATTAAATTAGGCTCCACATTCCTTAATGTTAAACTTCCAATCATACATACCCTAGCTTATTTTTGTAGTTATGGACCATCCTCTATAATATTCTATTGTAGTTGTTGGTAAAATGGCACAAAGCTGGCAGTGGGGACATCTTTGCAAAGTTATTTAGTATATATGACCACTAACTACTGTAGTTAGCGGCAAGAAAACCAATATATAACAGTCCACAATTATATGATTATGGCTGGTACTAGTGGAATGAGGAATAGTGCAAAGCATATATGCCCCTCTTTTGTGTATCATGATTGATATTTATTTGGTATGTCACTACTAAAGTTACATTAGACTAATTTGCGTTTGTGTGTGTTTGTGTATTATATGTATTGTTAAAGGAAAAGCACTATTAACCAATAACTCGGCTATATATATACATATATATATGTATGTATGTATGTATGTATGTATGAGGTCGGCAAATTAATTAGTTTTGGTAAATTTTGAATTGGATCGAGTTTGCGTACCTATCTATTATTTGGCTTAAAAGAATAGCTACGTACCTATATATACATATAGCTAGCTATATGTCAGCTAATTAAGATGTAATGTTTCAAGTATAAATTCATGAAGAAGATGCATGCACACAATGATTCAAAAGTAGACAAGCAATATCATTGGAAGTTGCTTGGGGGACTCTTGTTAATTAATGATCTTTAACCAAAACGCTTTTGCATCTGTACAAAAAAGAAAAAAACTATTATAAGCTTCTTATTCTAAAATAACTAATTAAGCGCAAGGAATAGTGCTCTTACTATATAGAATGTTAGTTGGCTGTAAGATGTGTCACTTGTGTGTGCGTGTATGCATGCATAGTAAGTTTTTGGTAAAGTGTGGATAAATGGCAAGTTGTATCAGGTAGAAATAGAGCAGCAGCTTTCCCAAAAATTCAATGGTCAATATTGTTCTGAATCATGATGCACCAAACAAAGTTCCCAGTCATTATACCCGGCAGAGCACTACAAGATATTGCATATACAAAGCACAATCTAGTGCGTTGCCAAATAGTGCGTCAATATTTGAATTCTTTAAATTTAATTAGTAGGAATTATTTTTTGATTGATTAATTAGTAGGAATTAATTACTCTTTGATACAGTAGTATTTTTTCCCTCCTAAATACATCAAGATTTAGTATTTGATTATTATTGGTTGGTATGTTAGCCTTTTTCATTTGATAACTACAATATTATTTTCAAATTATTTTGAAATTAAAGTTAAATTTTACAAAGTTTGAGAGCTTAATAATTATAACAGAAAATATGGATAAAATTTGAACTAAATAGCATTATTTCCGGAAGCAAAATATATATATCATATATTTTATTTTCATACTTAAATATCATATTGACATTAAAATTTTCATTATATATGATTTAAGCCCCATGTTTGTTTTACCTTGGTGTTTACGTTATTCTCCTTTTTGTGTGCGTTTTACCTTTTTATACATACCATGCATGCTGTCAAATTTTATATGATAGGCAAATTAATGTATATTTATCTAGGTAAATCATGTAATTGACTACAAAAATGAAAACAAACCCTAAAAGTAAATATACATGTTATTTAAAAACAAAAAAAGGGGAATTTATTTTAGTTTTAATCTTTCTAATTTTTTAGATTTTAGTTTTTTCTTTTTCATTTTATCGGTATTCTGATAATTTCTTTTGTCAAAAAGGTCTATTGATTGAAAAATAAAGATCAATTTGAGAAATACTACTTCCATGATAATGTTTTTCAATCATGCCACTGATATAAGAAAGTTTCAAACATACTATTTTTAAAGAGTATATGGATATAATTGATTACAAGTATTCTAGATAAGGGGTGGACAAACAAGTTTTATCTTAGGATTTTGGTCTTTTTGGTTAGAAGAAATAGTAGGAATAAAAAATAAAATGTAGAACACAATAATCATAATAAAAAAGTGATATACCATTTAATTTACTCGAAAAATAACACCAAGGTATATTTTATGAATAATCTTAACAAAAAATGTAGCATAATAAAAGGTAAAATGCCATTTTTTATAAAATAAAAAGAAAAGTATAGTAGAAGTAGAAGAGTGCTGATGAAGTAGGGGTAGCAAAACGGGTTGACGGGTCGGGTTCGTGTTGGGTTGGAGTTAATTTTTACAAAAAATAGGTCGACACTAACCCGACCCGTGACACGAACAGGTTGAGAATTCTCAACCCGAACACGACCTGTTTTGATACAGGTTAACATGAACACGACCCGTGTCAACCCGTTTTTTATGCACAGTGTCAAAAAATATGACCCGCGACCCGTTTTTGACCCGTAACCCGATTGTGACCCGCAACCCGCTTATGACCCGCCTACATCAATATATATAATGTTAAAAAAAAACATAAAATTAGAAGAGTTTCAAACCACTTTAACAAGAAGATGAGTGATAAGAGAGGTAGGGTTTGATCTTTTAAGGGCTTATATTATATATGAAATAATATTAATTTTTTAAATTTAATTAATTAAATACGGGTCAGAAACAGGTCATTTTCGTGTTTGACGGGTTGACCCGAACCCGATCCATTTTTTGACGGGTCAATTTCGGGCCGACACTAAAATGACCCGTGGTCAAATTTTTCGACACTAACCCACAAAAAATCGTGTCGAATTCATGTCGTGTTGTCTTGTCGCAACCCGTATTGGCGGCCTTATGATGAAGTAACAAGCATGCCATAAGATTAAAAGATTATAAGTACTTTAAGAGCATCCTCAATAAAAAAGTCAATGCTAATCTTATATTTGCTACCAAAAAAAATAAAAATAACATATTTTATGCTTTATTTTATTTTGTGCTCCTATGCATAATATTATTTGAAATACCATATTTATCTTTTGTCATACTTATTAAATCTTAAAACTTGTAAAAATAAGTTTTTAATATTAGAAAAATTAAAAAGTAAGAATGTTATAATTATTGAAGCAAAAAAGCTAATCTATCAACCAATAGAAAGCAAATTCCAAATTTGTTATATGATAAACTTGGTAGTAAATTTGCCACCAAGTTTAACATATAACAAATTTAGCATTAAAAATTAAAAAGCTTGCATTTGACAGAATTTTTTAACAGTCAAATGCTAAATTTGCCATTAGCGTATTAATTTAGTACTGCATTGGAGATGCTCTAAGAATCTATTTGAAAGGCGTTTGCTTGTGCTTCTAGTGAGTAAAAAAAGAGAAGCAAAAGCTATGATTTTTCTATAAGTGTTTGAAACCATGTTTTTAAAAGAACTTTATTAAATAGGTCAAAATGGTTTTAAAAATTTATAATAAGTAACAAAATGCTATAATGAAGTATATAATGTCTTTATAAAACTCTGAAACGAGTTTTAAAGCCTGTTTTAGAAGTACTTTTCACGAAGTCATTTTTTGTGATTTTGTCTGAAAGTTCTTTTGGAGAATCGAAACACTTCAACAGATTATCCTACTATTTAGAGAAGTAGTTTTTGGATCTAGAAAGTAAAAAACATCTTCTAAAAAGCCTTGCCAAATAAATCCTAAACAAGAAATAAATTAGCTGGAAAATGCTTTGAAGTGAAATTCACAAGATCTACTCCTTCGCAAAAGAAGTACAAACAGTGGAATTAAAATAAGAATGCCTACTGGTTATCGAGGGTTATGGTTCCTACAAGAATTAGCCAAGCCTGCGGCTTTTGTACTTGGCCCAGTATTGCCAATCAATATGATATTTGTTCATCTCTTCCAATGGAAAAAATTTTTATCCTATTTTAATTTTGTTCCAATATTTTCATTTATAAAATTTAAATTATTATAATATTTTTAATTCAAACTGAGCATGAAACATCACATTGATGATTCAAACTCAGAACTATTGTTTGAACTTAAACGCATTCCCGAAAATTATGAATGATTAGGGCTGGTGTATGTAGTACCTATATGATACATCAACCATCCCCTATCTCCTGGCTGGCCATTCCCCACTTAGGATACGTTTGGTATGAGAGTAGGCCAAACTTTTGGGCACCGACGAATACAGAGCTCTGTGTGTGTATATGAATATACATATATCTCACTCCAAGGAGTCAAAGGGATAAGATCTTCTTTCCGCATATTTCATTTTGAGTTTCAGGATAAATAATGTAATATATATGCACACACATGTGTATATCTGTATGTGTATGTATGTGCATATATATATATATATATAATGTTTGATATATCAATATATTGTTTAAATATTCCCGAGTGCTCACCTTCCTAGAGGTTGGGATACACAGCCATGTCCATTTGCATGCCAAAATAATTGCTTAATAAATGAGTACTTATCTAGCAAATGTTACCTTATATTATCGTCTTGAAACGTGAATATTGCACATGATTCGCAAGGGACAAAAACAGAAAGATATACATATTTACAATATATAAATATAGATTTAGCTATTTCGTGTCTAAGTTTGTCTTCTCTAATAATATCATATAATGTTGATTAAAATATTATATTAATTAAAATATTATGTTATTAATTATACCAGTAAAATATTTTACTTGATATAATATAATATTATTAAAAGACAGAAAAAAACACAAAAAAACGACACATAAGAGTCAAATTTTATAAATATAGAGGGTTTTTGCGGTCTATCAGTGGATTTTTAATTTTTGAACTTTATTAAATGTGAACATTTGAATTGTTTGAACTTCATTACATTTGAACAGTTTAGATCATATAGAACGGTCTAGATTGAGAGTACTGAGGCGACAATTCAAGTTTCGCGTTTGTAATTATTACACTATTGCCAGCTGGTGACAAGACTTATTCCATCGTTATTTCAGTATTGTAGGTTTTCTCTAACCGAAAAGATTCTTGTTTTTATGCTTTCAAATCAAAGAAAGGAGTAAATTCAAATTCATATAAACTCTTAACGTCTGATTGGTTCCTAGATTTAAATAAAAAATTTAAATAAAAATTTAAATTTTTTTAAGAAAAAGTATTGTAGCAAAATAATTTAAGTTGTGTATGAATCTACAAACCAAACGGACCCTAAAGTCTTGGTTGATTCGTGGTTCGAATCACGGTTTGAATCATTTTACTATAGTATTTTCTTTTATAAAAATTTAAACTTTCATTCAAAATTTTTATTTAAATCTATAAACCAAACGAATCCTAGTTTCTTTCTTGAATATTGAGTTTTTGTAAGATTTATCTTAAACTTTTCAAAATTGTTGTTTTTACTGCTCTTTTTAAACATAAATTCAAATTTTATTTCTAATTTAGAGTATTCATGCATTCAAACTATCGTTCACTGTAACAATTTAAATCACCTTGGTCCAAGTAGTTGTTTAGTCTAATCATCATGAGGACTATACCCCATATGTCGACCTTTCAAATAAGCATTCCTATCAAGTATCTAATTGTAATATATGATCAATCTACCAATATTATATTGTCTAACGGTTCTTAATCATAATCTACAACATCTGAATATTTAATTCATATTTCTATCCTTCAATTACTTTACCACGAATGGACTATGACTGCCAACAATAGTAAACCATAGCGTTGGCCAATTTATTGAAGTGCTTGTCAAACTTGTGGGGATCACTAGGTATGGATTTTTGGCCTCCAATATCGATAAAACATAAAAATCACATACTGCATAAAGTTTCAATAGATAAGTACATTGTTTAACTGAATTAAATATCTGTTTCATTGTGAACACGTTTAAGATTAAATAATAATGTGTTATAGAGAAAAATAGGGAACGTTGCTGACCATTTCAACATTTTGTTAGTTTAAGCATTCCTTGAACCTAAAAAAAATTATTATTTTTCTATTGTTATATAGTAATGAAATATACAGTGACAATCACAACCAACCCGAGTATACAAAGGAAAAAGAACGAGGTAGAATGAGCCAGTCTACTTCATGGATTCAACAATAGCACACTAATTGAAGGACAAAACCTTTTATCGCATTTCGTTATGTTGCATACTACTATTATTACAAATTATTAAAAAACAAAATGCCGAAGGAATGTTCATATATTTCAATTAGGTACCTGGTAGGAATGCTTATTCAAAAAACTATGTGGCATATGGTATTTATGATGATTAGATTAAAAAATTGTTTGTAGTAAAGTGATTTGGACTGCTATTTGAACATCGTGAAAACGATACATATAAATTATACTTTAACTTGTAAATAAGATTTGAATTTGCTAATAATTTTATAGAATGCTTGGAACATTAGTTTAAACTAATAACAGTATAAAACTTTTACATACGCAGTGTAAAGCAAAAATAACTAAAATATAAATGCTTCAATGCTTAAACTAATTTTTTCAGTCTAAATTAATTTGCCAAACATCCCATTAAAAAGTTTAGTGTTTAATAACAAATCATATAATGACAAATGTTAATGGAAGAATTACCGCTGATATATGGACATAGATTTATTCATTTTTGTGCCTGGACGCATAGAAAGAGTGAACTTCTTAATTAAAGTTAGAACGAGTTATGAATCTTTGAAGCCTGTGAAAATGCTACCCCATAATAGTACAGAGTTACTGTCAGTCATTTACATGTTCTATGTTGTACTTTTTATTAAATTCTCCAACCAAATTTTTTTTTTAATGCTTATAACATCTACAGAATGACCATTTCGTCCTTACAACATTCATGCAATCACCAAAATGCTCTTCCCATAGATACAAATGCACCGGCTGAAGCCAGTTACCCTCCCTGACAAACTTTGACTAGGACCTGCAGCTGGTCCCATCCAACTAGAAACCTTCTTATGCAATATATATTTCTTTGTGAAATACGACTTTCTAAATCTTCCATAGAGATTCAAAATTGAAAAGATGAATGGATCTTGGCCTATTCCAGAGAAGCAAATTGATGTCTTAAATTCGATGAGCCAGGTCGTAAATCTCTAAAATACCGAGAGGGCAAGACAAAGAGTAGACAAACTCCTCGAGACAAAGACCCGAGTCAAACTCCTCCCGAATTGGTATCAGAGCCTATTCATTTTTTTTATTTTGAATCTCTGTCTTCCATCATGAACCCAGAATCTTCAAATTCTCCTTTTGCATCTTCTTCTTCTTCTTCCTTACCTCTTGTACCCTCTTTCCGAAGATCCACCTCTTCAAAGTTAGACTTCCTTTATGAAATTTCTTATCTCCCTGATGAAAGTAAAATCAATTATGAATCACTCCCTTTAATAAATCTCTACCATGCCTTTATGAAAACCACAAACTCTTTTACCCAATCCATAAAAGCTCTTATAAAACCCTCGTACAAAGCTCCCAAAGAATATGTCTAGGCTTCCAAGTTTAGTCAGTGTCAACTCCCAGCTGTCTCTCACGAACAACTGGCAGCTCTGCAAATCCCATCTGAATTACCACCTCACTGGGTTTCTCAAGGCTATACCCATATTCATTTCGGGGCAATCCGACTTGCCCTCACTTATCATGCCAGAAAGGGTTTACCTATCTCAGCTCGTATTGGGCTACTTGATACTCGCTTGAGGAAGTACCAACAAGCAAGTATTGCAACCATCGAAACTACCCTAAATGCAGGAACTGTAATCATTACATTGTTCCCAATTTAACATGTCCCTCATGGATAAACGCCTTTTGGATGCTCTCAAAGTGCAAGTTCAGATTGTTGGTGTCGATCAGGATCCAAACTTTATCGGATCTACTCTTCACTATCAAATGGCCTATACTACCAGCTTCAACTGATGCGTTGATGATTAAGGTTGATTCAGACCAAGTTCCCATTTGTACTCACATTCCAAGGCAGATCACTACAGAAGAACTTCAATAGTTACTGCCTAGTTCTTGGATTACAAATTATGAAAAAGCTCAACAAGTTCCTCCTCTCATTCATCTCAAGGAACCACAGTACAAGACTCTTGCTGATGGAAATACAGAAATAATCTTTGATCGAAGTGAAAGTTCCCACACCGGATTCTTCACTACTCAGTACATGATGACTCGTGTTTCTCACCCTCCTTTGACGGCAGAGGTTCCCTCCTTTAACAACCATGGTAATCCAATCTATTCTTTTTAGTCCCAAAATGGTCATTGTTATTGGGATATCTGTGATTGCCCTGATTGTTCCAAACCTGAAAGAAACAATGAAACACCTCACCCAAAGAAGCGAAGTTCGGGGAAAAGGCTTAAACAAAAATACCTCCAAGGAGATCAGTCCATAGGACCCCTTGGTCAACCTTTTGGAAAGTTTGACTACCTAGTCACTTATTCTGCCCCTGACCACTTTGGAAAACCTGCTCCAAACCCCACTGGTTAGAACAAAGAAAACCATAAGACTAAACCTCCTTTACCTCCTGACCAAGCCCCTATTCCAGTCTATATAATGGGATCTCTATCATCCTCCCCCTCTGCATATGATGAGGATTTCCCTGCATATGATGAGGATTTCCCACCAATTCGGTCATATCAAACTCAGGATGGTACCATTGTACATCAGCCAAAGATCGCAAATCCTATTGCACGAGAAGCTAATGGATCTACTAAACGAGTCTCTCCAGCTGAAGTCACTCTTAATTGGCAATCCAAAAATATGATCTCTTAAAATAAGATGCTACAGAAGATTGAAACACTCACAGCACAACTGGCTGTCGATGTTCAAGAATCCCAACATTTTATCATTCAAAAGTTGTCAGCTAAAATTCAACAAGTTCATGAAGAACTTATGATGCTGATCAAATCCTCAACAGTCCCTATGAGTATCTTCACTGAAAAAGAAGCAGAGATGAAAAATTTCAAGCTATAATATGAAGATCTCCAACACCAAGAAAGTTTAAAAGCAGCTACTGCAGTCATAGAAACGACCCCATGGCATTTTACTACCATGACAAAGGATCCATAGCCTTTGGTAAAAACCAAGTCAGCGTCCTCTTCCATGATGCGTTTGAAGCAAATTTTAGATGAACAAGATCAGCTAAAACAAAATAAGGCCAAAGCCAAGACCACAGATCCGGCAGCACAACAACAATCTGCTACACAGCAGTTGATGGTGCAACATCAAAAAAATCCATTGTCTCACGTCTTATACCAGCACCAGGAGACACCTTCCTCATTGTCTGTTCACCTGTAAGAACCAGACTCATCGGATCTCTCTAAAAATGAATCCGACTGTTCTAGTTCCTCCACTATAGAAAGATTCTCATATGACGAATCCTCCAGTAATGATGATGACCCATTGCACCTAATGGCTCAAGGTACTAAAGAAGAACAACCTGAAACCTCTCAAGACTATCAAGTTGAAGAACAAGAAGAAGTTCACCAAGGTGACCACATTGCGAAATCTTTAAAGTTTCACACCTTCACTCTCGATGACATTCCTCCTCACCAATGGCATACCAGGTTCCAGGAATTTAAAGCATGGCTTCTAATTGAAACACAAAAGCCACGTATGTAGACCAAGACTGTCCTTCTAGGATTTGCTTCCCGATTTACGGGTATACTCCAAGAAGGGTGGAAAAGTCTAGGGGATTATCGTCAACTCCAATTTCTCCAACTTGAGAACATTGAAGAAGCACTCTCCATAGTCTACAATGAGTTCTGTGGACAAGATAATCGGACAACAGAAAAGTTGTGTGCTGAGTTCTTTAAAATGAAATGTTGTTCCATGGATAAAAAAGATTTGGAGAAACACTTCAAAAGGATGTCCCTGTAACACCCCAAAATATAATGTTAGAAATAAACATGGATGATGTGATAATATCATATACGAATAACTATAATGTTATGTTAAGTTTTTTTTTCAGGTAATGTGATGAGGACTCGAGGTGCTTCAAAAAAAAAAAAAATTCATGCCAAATTAATGAATTTTTGTTTATGATGTTATGATGAATTTGCATTGTAGTTAATTATGTGAATAAGATATATATGTATACAAGTAGTCATATATATATATATAGAAATATATATATAGGTTATATTCTAAATATAAATATTTCTATATATACTTATCATTACATGATTTAAGTATTAATATGTTATAAACGTATTACTTGTATATTTATTATTATATATGTTGACTTTCGGTTAAAAGAGAAAAAAAAAAAGGAAAGTTATGTTACGTTATATATTAATATAGCAAATATATGGATAACGTTAATTGTGAATGGATGATTTATTTTGAATAATTGACATTAATATGGAATGATTTCTTTAATTTTGGTAAGAAGCAATTGACTTGGAATGGATTGAATGCTTTTGATAAGGTTTCCCATTTTTAAAAGAGGCAAAATATGGTAACTCGAAACACTCTTGGAAGTTCTGACTTTTCTAGCTTAATCTCATCCATTTCCCACGTGAAGAATGTCCCAAATTAATCAGAAAATTCTGATATTGAAGGGGGAGAATACCCTTTACCTCATTCTCATTTTCATGTAAAAAAAAAATATATTTCCTCTCTCTCTCTCTGTGTCGATTTCTCTCTCATTCTTTCTCTTCCTATCATGTTTCTTTCTTCTTCTTCCTCTCAAATTTTCCCTGCAATTCTTTGTTAAAATATCATAATTCCTTTGGCGTTAATTCAAGGAGTTTTGAAGATTGAAGAAAATCGTTTGAGGTAAAGGCTTATTTCTGAAATTTTTCTCTCTTTAAACCGACTACTATATCTTAGTCTAGGAAATGTGTTTTGCTCTAAATTTTTTATATGTTAATTATGCATGTGTTATGCGATATTTCTCCAAGTTTCACGTTAATTCAAATTTTTTATAAAAAGTTATGAATTTTCTTCTCCCCGCCGCTCATAGTAATTTGTTGCTGACTGTTTATGTTGCTCATATATATGGGTATTGTTTTTAATGCAAATGAAGGTTATTTTGCTCGAAATTTGGTAGACATGTTTATATATATGTTAAGTAAAGGACTGGAAAATATGG